>JAWQRN010000544.1:0-28551 GCA_033557685.1 Sperchopsis tessellata
TATATATGTAATGTGTAATCTTGCTAAAACCTGATAGTCAATGCATATTTTTGTATGTAACAATACATAATATATACATAGTATTTATAATGAATAAATGCATATTTACATCATGCAAAATTATCAATTTAATGCCTAAATCCAAATTTTTATTGTAAAATTTCTTACTTTTATTTCTAAATAAAAACAGAAATGCCCACTTGATATAAATTGGATGAAAATGAATTTTTACTGATATTCTTTTATTCAATTTGTAGGTTAAGTATTATTTCATTTTAGAAAACAAATATAGAGTGTAAAACAACAGTAGAAACTAAGCTTAAGCCTCTTTAAATATATCTATACCATTCAGGAATTTCAGTCTTTGGTTTTGATAGTATATGGACAATTATTTTTATTTGTAAAAGCAAGGTTTAACATCGATTTTTTAAACAAAACAATATCTTGCCAAAAAAAGCAAACTTTATTATGTCTTGATTTGACTACGTTTTCTTGAATAGAATATTGTCTTGTAAATAGTTTAATATTTTAAAACCTATCATTAAATTTCATCGTTTAGTTGTAACTTATGAAATACTGATTCAAATTATATACTTAAAGGGAGAGTCCTGCAAAGAAAAAAATCTTAAGTAGAACTAACAACTTAATATTTTATAAATTGCAGTACATTTTGAATGTTCTAAAAAGTGGTGCCTACAATCAGTCAACACATTTTGTGAATTTTGCATGCTTTTGGTCATGTCAGTGAAATATTTTCATGGATTTTTAAGAACATGTAATGTGATAATAGGGTTTTTATTGTATTTATAAGGACAGCGCAAGAGGACTCAAAAAGATAAAAATGTATACCAGGTCTGTAAATAAGAAACCGGAATTTGTTCATAGATGGCTATAGTTGTCAATGTAATGACTGTCAAACAGCGTCAATGGTGCCTTTTTCTTGTGTTTACATTTGTCAAAGACATTTAACTCACAAATATACAAGTTTCATAAAACAGCATATTTTTTCATAGCGTTGAACATGCCGAATTTTGTGCCTGAAAACTACAATTAGCGGACAGCATTGATATTCTGATACCATTTGAAGAAAACTACTGCAGAATCACATCGAATGCTTGTCGAAGCTTATGGTGAGCATGCTCTTGGTAATTCACAGTGCTTTGAGTGGTTTAAAAAATTCAAAAGTGGCGTTTTTGACGTGAGAAACAAAGAATGTGAAAGACTACCGAGAAAATTTGAAGACGTCGAATTGCAAGCATTGTTGGATGAGGATGATGCTCAAACGCAACAACTCGCGGTTCAATTAAATATGATACGAGAATCCTTCTCCATACGTTTGAAAGCCATGGGAAAGATCCATAAGGTGGGAAAATAGGTTCCACATGAACTGAATGAAAGACAGCAGGAAAACCGAAAAACCACTTGAGAAATGCTGCTCGCCAGGTACACAAGAAAATCATTTCTCCATAGAATTCTGACTGGCAATGAAAAATGAATATATTTCGAGAATCCTAAGCGTAAAAGATCATGGGTAACTCCAAGCAAACCAGCGACATCGACTGCAAGGCCAAATCGCTATGGATGGAAGACAATGCTCTGTGTTTGGTGGGATCAGAAGGGTGTTATCTATTATGAACTGCTAAAATCTGGCGAAACCGTTAATACTGAACGGTACCGACAACAAATGATGGATTTGAACCAAGCATTGCGTGATAATCGACCAGAATATCAAAAGGGGCAACACAAAGTGATTTTGCTTCATGATAATGCACCATCGTAGACAGCTAAACCGGTCAAGGAAACGATTGGCTCCATCCGATTACTACTTATTTGCATCGATGGGACACGCACTTGTTGAGTAAAGCTTCACTTCTTACAAAAATGTACGAAAATGGCTCGATGATTGGTTTGCCTCAAAAGAGCATCAGTTTTTTTGGCGTGGCATCCACAAATTGCCAGAAAGATGGGAAAAATGTGTGCGATGGGCAATACTTTGAATAAAATATTTTTTACCATTTTCATACAATAAATGTGTATTTTCTATAAAAAAAATGACATGGTACATAAATTTTAGTAATTATCTACTCATTTTTTTTTTTAGTAAAAAAGACAGTGAAAGTACAAGAACTATTTAAAAATTTTCCAGGGTTGATCAAACTATTCACACTGTCAAGATGTTTTCTGATATGCTTGACAAATAGTTAAAACTTTATTTAGAAATGTTCTAATTTTTTACTATATAAATTTGCCCATTTAAATCATAAAATAATTGTTGACTGCTTATTAAATGTAATATAATTCCACGGATATTATCTATATGAATGGCGTTTTCAGGTGGAAACCATGTAAAGGCTCTGAAAAGTGTCCACCAACATTTTCAAGGCAAGTGATGTTACAACGAATGTTGAGTTCAACAGTGGATGAAACTTCGACACTTTTCAGAATCTTTACACCATTACTGTTGTTCATAAGATATCTAATTTAAATGTTGGTTAAAATAAGAGAAACACAATTTGATTCCTTTATTTGAAATATGTTGCTTCAGTTTAGGATAATTCTGTGTAAAATACTCTTTGAGCTGAGCATTGTTTATTGTAGAGTTCTAAATAGATTTTAAAACTTTTTTAAATATATCTAAGTATATAATGAATACAACTGCATGTTCCTCATGTTTTTATAAAAATAATTGTGTTGTAAATTGTTTATAAAAATAAAATATGTCTGCAAGAGAGAAATAAAACACTTAGTGTCAACTTTATTACTAAGGACTAGATAAGATTTGGATAGTAAACAGATAAAAATATTTGCACTTAATACTTGTAACCAGTAATATATTCTTGGGGAATGAACTTTAAAATAAGCTACAAAGAAAGGCGGAGGTACGTAAAATTACTACAAAGATACTCTCAAAATATAATATGAAACAAATGATAGAGATATGGCACATGTTGAAATAAAAATATAAAGTAGATATATGTCATTTACATCCCATACTGAGTATTTTTAAATTTTTTTATTTAACGTCTGCAGGGGATTAGGCTACTACACTTGTAAATTATTTCACATCTAGTGTTTCAACTAGAATCGGGATAATTTATGCGCATGTGGGCTTCATTTATCTACAATACATGGGACTCGCAGTTTTACATCCCTCCTGAAAGAGCACGGACCCCATGCTTAGTAGGTTAGTATTTAGCCACTGAGCTAACGAAATGGATAAAAATAGTGGCATAGTGGCAAGATGTCTGACTGGTTAAACAAATACCTTTATTGCCTTTCTCTCATAACTTTCGTTGTTCTACATATGTAGTAGTTGTATAGTCTATAATAACTACATCAAGCTTTATTCGAAATACTTATAGTATATTTCAATGAAAGAAAGAAGCAAAAATTATAACATAAAAAAATAAAATTGAATGTATCTAAAACAACTTTCTTGTGTAAAGTTACATTTTATGCATAAATTACACAAAACTGAAGTTCTAGTTTGTTGTTTTACGACACAGTCAATATATATACAGAGGCATGGAACATACTGTTCATGGGAATTTCTCTCAAGTAATATTAAATTTTGGTGTGTGTATGAAGTATTTTGAGTATGTACGACATACTTATTCATAAGAAAAGTATATTTTTGCAAGTCTTCAACTTACATTTTGTTGCATTCCTGGGGGAAAATAACTGGATAGATATATTTAAAAAATTTGAACAATTTAGAAGAATATAGTAAACCGAAAGTGTGAATTTGTAAACAAATAGCACATAAAAATTTAATAATCATGCAATTGAGAAACATCATGCGTCAACTTAATAAACAATCACAGGAAGAAGAAATGAAAGCAAGTAGTACTAGTATATAATAACTTTAAATTATGACATTTAAGTAGTTCTGAACTATGACTAGACTATAGAACCAAAAATATTAATTTGATCAAAACATATTTACAAATGATCTTCATACATAAAACACTATATAAATGCTTAAATACAATATACATATATGGATGAAATAGTCCTACTAATACTTTCCTATATTACTAAGAAATCTAAAATGACACAATTACAAATACACCTAAACTTTCCACAGTTATATATATTTAGATATAAAGGTACATATACGAATAAACATATGCACATGTCTAACCGAAGCAATTTTGCTCATCAGAAAAGTCCTTGCAGTCGTAGAAATTATCACAACGGAGAGACACTGCGATGCAGGCACCATCTGAGCACTGGAACCAGTCAGGGTCGGCACATGTCCCTGGCCATACGGACCAGACCATGCTTGTTATTGTTGTACCAATATGTATTAAATTAAATTATATAGGTACAGATAATATAGTTAGCTTTTTGGGGTTTTAACTCTAAGTACTGTATTTAGCAATGAAAATGTCATTTAAGTCCTTTAAAACTATTCATAGAATTCTATATGCATGGATACTATTGGTATGGTAATGCGCACTCGTATGTGAGAGGCACTAGCAGATGTTAGAGGACTAAGAAAAGTGTTAAAGGAATTCTTTTAAAACATAAACTTGATTGAATTTCAGGACAAAAAAATAGATGCTCTAATGCAACATTCATCAACCGAGGGTACTGGCACCCCGGGGGGTATGTAAGAGCCTGCTATGGAGGTACGCGAGAGAATAAAATTAAAAGGTACTAAACAACTGAAAATAATTTATTAAACCACGTTCTACGTTAATCATGAACATCATTGCTAAATTTAAGTTATGATTATTCATCTATATTTTACTTAATTATGTTCTATATTGTTGTGATTACAGTATTGTCGTGATTACACTATTGTAGTGATTAAAATATTGAAGTGATTACAGTATTGTCAAGATTACAGAATTGTTGAGATTAAGGTATTGTCGTGATTACAGTATTGTCATGATTACAGTATTGTCGTGATTACAGTATTGTTGTGATTACAGTATTGTTGTGATTATAGTATTGCCGCCATTACAGTATTGGCGTAAATTGAAAATGGACTGAACGCCTATAAACACGTAAGGGATTTTCATTATACTGGAAATGTAGATATATAATTTAAACAATTCGGATTCGTAGATGTACAGTACACAACGAGATAAGCTAATCCTTTCGTTCACAACTGAAATAACCGGCTATGTGGATAATTTTCTTGCCAGAATATCTTTGAATATGATGACTCAATTGTAAACCTTTAAGGACAATGTTATCGTCCTAACATCACTTAAGAAATGCAAGCAAAACTAATAACCTTTGACGTTTCTGGCAAAGATTGCCAAATAACAGAATATTTACCTGTCTTTTTCTCCATAGAGGGTACATATTAAATGTAATAGACTTCCACATTTATAATCTTTATGAATGTTGGCACTTATCAGAGCCTCTAGTCGATTTCTACCCAGAAACAACATTCATATACATAATAACCGTAGAATTCTATTACATTTAATACGTAAGAGATGTCTTATTTTATTGACAATAAAATGCAATATTTTACTTTTGATGGACAGGCTCACACATTGATCCATATCCTAACAACAAATTGTCTCTATACACATTTTTGTCAGGTTATGGGTAGCCAAACTTTAGCTGCTAAAACTAAAGAGAATCATCCCAAATGTTGCATTTTGTTTTATTTCTATATTTTAGTTGAGCTTTGCCATGTGTGGTGTAAATTATTTTGTAGAATTATTTTATTTATCATTTATGGATAAGTTTATTTTAAAGCAGAAGCATGAAAGAGAAAATCGTGCATGTACAAAAATTTGAAAACCAAACAAGGGTGTTAAATGCTTGAAGTACAGATACTATTATGAAAGTTACATTAAATATGCTTTCATTTCAAACAAATGTGATACACTACCAGTTTGTGTACTATGCAATCAAACACTGTCAAACAACAGTATGAAGCCTTCTTTATATGAAAGACGGCTAATTAGATGACAGTTATTGACTTTTTTAAGTGCAAAACTAATTCTGTGATAATAAACCAAAAAGTCATTCAAAGTTTTGCCCAATCTTCAAATTTGAAAGATGCTTCGTAAGCATTTTACAAATTAGCAGTACTAGTTGCTAAAAATAAAAGTCATGCAAGGAGGTTGAAACATTGACTATCCCTGGTGTAAATTTTTGCTGATAAATGTTGGAGAAAAAGTGTTCCGACATTGATAACTTCTGATAATACTGTAAAATGCTGAATTTGTGGAATGGTTCAAGATATAGTTCAGTAAACTATTGAAGAGATCAAACTGGATAAAAAATTTTCAATGCAAATCGATGAATCAATAGATATTTCAAATAATGCTCAACCTATTACTTACGCTTTTTGATCTTCAAATTAAGAACGACATAGTGGGTTGTAAAAGGATATCAGTGCATACGAAGTGAGAAGATATTTTTCAAATTTTGGACAATTTTGTGAGACTTGAATTAGTCCAGAGGAAATGCCATATCAGTATATAAACAGATAGAGCAGTTTCAATTACTGGACAAAACAGTTTAATTGCAAGGATATGTGAACACCATCATGACATAGGCTGGCAGCATTGTAAAGTTTGGCTGTAAAAAATATTATTCCAGAATTGTATGAAGTAATGAATATCAATTAGAATAGTTAATTTGATCAAGTCTTGAGCATTACATTCTTGCCATTTTAACACAATGTGCCAAGAAATGGGTTCAACACACACTCAACTCTTGTTACATACCGAAGTGCTACGACTCTCTTCAGGACGTGTTTTAACTTATCTGCTTGAACTCAGGGAGGAAATGAAGTGCTTCTTATAAAAATTAAAATCAGACAATGTATCTAACTTTGAAATTATAGATTGACTTTCTTTACTCAGTTATCTTTCAGATAATTTCAACAAGATAAATGAATTAAATTACAACTTCAAGAATTTGATAGTAGTATTTTTAAGACGCACATGAAATTAGAAGGTTTCTACAATAAATTACTGTTTTGGCCAAAATGTATTAATGACGAAAATGTTGTAGTTTTTCGGAATCTTCACCAATTTACTGTTGAGAATGGATCTTCTGTAAATACCAGAGTCACCGGAATAATGAAATATCGCTTGATGTGGCTCAGTGAAGGCTTCACGCAATATTTCTAGATTATATAAAACAAAAAAAAAAAAGATTAGATTTAAATTCCTTTTGTTATTGCTTATGTCGAAACTGCTGACCTGCCACTCAACTTAAAATAGAAAAGCATCTGATAATTCACCTATCAGTTTACTCCCCATGGTGTCAAAACTTTTTGAAAAACTGTTTCTCAAGAGGCTGAAGTTCCAACTTGAGGAGAGTGATATAATTCCTGATCCTCAGTTTGGATTCCGTGAGCACCAGGCAACCTTATAACAGGTGCATCGTGTGGTAGAACAAATAAACAACACCTTCGAAGGCAAAAGGTATTGCTCCGCTACCTTCCTGGACATTACCCAGGCTTTCGACAAGTTTTGGCACCAGGGGCTGTTTAGTACATGGAAAACTCAATTATCAGCAACATATTTTGCAGTCATACCTCACTGATAGAGTATTCATAGTCAAACATCAAGGGTAGGTCACGGACCTGTTTCCCATTGTAACTGGTATGCCTCAAGGCAGTGTTCTTGAACCAGTGCTATATGTGTTCTACACTGCAGATATCCCGACAACTCCCAACATGTTGACCGCAATTTTTGCTGATGAAACAGCCATATTTGCAGTCAGCATCTAAAAACTCCAGGTTGCTGGAGCCTCCCTCAAGCCAACAGTGCAAAATACCTGGGCGTGCACTTGAATAGGCGTCTCAACTGGAAGGAGCACCTTTCCAAGAAAAGGAGGCCGGGCTACTCCAGGCTGTACTGGCTGATCAGTCGTAATTCCAAGCTGTCTATGTCTAACAAACTGATCATTTATAAAATGATACTAAGGCCAGTGTAGACCTACGGTGTGCAGCTGTGGGGGAGCTGTGACTCGAACATAAAAAATCTTCAATAATTTCAATCAAAAACTCTAAGAACAATCGCAGATGCTCCATGGTTTGTCAGTAACGACTCTCTTCACAGGGACTTACACATTCCCAGTGTGCTGCTGGAAGCTAAGCGCACTGGTAAAAAATATCTGACGTGGCTTGACAAGCACCCCAATACCCTAGCTGTTTCTCTGTTAGATAACAGCAAAACTTTGAATCGCCTTAAGAGTCGTAATCCTTTAGATATAAGCCATAGAACTTAGGTTTATTTTATGAAGTTACGGTTTGCAGAGAAATAAGTAGTGGATAGTGAGGTTAAGGTACAGATATGAGACTGTTGTATTGGTCCTATAGTAACAACTAACACTATATTCAATCTGAAGGTTGGGCCTTTAATTTAAGCCTCTGACCTGCCGCTCATTTGATTGTTCATGTGATGTCAAATAAAATATTACAAAATTTAGTTTATTGCTTTAGGGCAGATTGCTAATAAATTAGAAGATACAAAAAAAAATCTGATAATTCATTGAAAATAGTTTTTGTAATTCAAACAATTTCCAACTTTTGGTCCAAAACTAGAAATAAATTCAAAGAAATGGGGGGATGGGATGGAGATCTTTCAAAGCTTCTTGTACTACCTTCAACTTATTTGTGTGCAAGGTTTGCAAAATCGTTTGAACTCAGAGCCATCTCTCATTCTTGCCCTAAACCACTGTAAGTATTTGAAATTCAAGTATAAAGGATTGTTTGCAATAAAATATAAATTATAAAAAAAATTATGCAAAGTTTAACATAAACTTTTTAAGTTCTAAAGATTCTTTAAATGCATTTTAAGAGTTAACTCTATTAGAACACATTATTTTTGGTACTTAAATTACTGCTAAAAAAATATTGTTAATAAAATCATACATGAATGAGGATACAAAAATAATGATAAACTTGTTTGAAGGTATGTGAGAAAAATAGGGTTGATGAACGCTGCTCTAATTGACCACTGCCCTTATCAACAATTTAAAATATTTTTTTTTAGAAGTTCTAGAGAAATGAAGATATCATATGCAAATATAGGTGCCTATGCAGACTTTATAATTTTTGGCATTGCAGATTGTTTTCCTAAAGATTTTTATATAACCTTCACAATTTATTACAATTTAAAAAATATTACCGAATACTAAGATGGACATCTGGGTGTATTCAAATAATAATAAATCTTAGTCCACAAAAAAATAACATAAGATCTGCAAAACAATGCAGTTATTAAATTTGCATATAAAGATTAGTAGTTATGATTTTATTAATTTAATTTAAAATAGCTATTCATTATAGTTTCAAAATTACAGTCCTTAAAGTTAAAAACACATTTACTTGTAGAGACATTCTATTATTTGGAAAACGTAATCGACTTGAAAGCATTTATTCAACTTACCATTTCTGTCAGGGCACTCTTTCTCATCATTTCCATTACTACAGTCATCATTTCCATCACATTTCTTTGATTCTGCAACGCACTCACCTTGTCCACAATCGAATTGTCCTTCACTACATTTGCCAGCTGAAAAATATATTTTAAAATTAGCAGATGTAAGCTGAATTATTTCATTTAGCAATATGATTTTAATAAAGATGTATAAGATGTATGTAACAATCAATCAACTAAATTAAATGAAAGCTTCCTTTAGGTTACATCATCATACCTCTCTTACCTAGAAAATATTACTTAAATTGTTTCTTTAAAGATTAGATATTTATTATTTTAAAGTGAATGAATATTTGAAGTGAATTAAATATTTATAAAAAACTGAATTTAGTTTGTTGGGAACACACTGGTTTTGTCACCTATTTAAGTAATTTGCTTAGTTAGAGTTGGGCAAAGCAGCTGTGTTTGAGGTTCTTAGGTTTTTAGCTAAAAGCTGCTGCTTCATGGATTCAGCATTAGAAATCATCAGCATACACATTATTATAACCAGATAACAATAAACATTTTTGTTGAATTTAAAAGGTTTTGAGTGGTTGTGATAGTGGCTTTTTTCATAACAATAAATATCAGTTGTTTTCTGAATTGTTATTTTAATTTTATTATGTGTGACTGTGTTCCAGATATTTCATATTCAAATATGTGTTATAAATATGAAGTATTAAAGCAATGAAAAATAAACATACATTTTGTTTTTTTTAATGTGTTTTTGTTTAATGTTTAGTGTTACAAACATTTTTTAATACACTGCATTTTATATTATATATTTAGTTATAAAGTGTGGTAAACACTTGAAAATAAGATGGATATCCTTAAGATTTACTGGGTATAGAAACCAAAGTTTTAAAAATTCATCCAAACTCATGATACCTATTTCATAATTATTACGCTCAAGTTTTTTCAAGTAACTTTTTCTCAATCCCATATGGTTTTCCCAAATGTCAGAAAATGAATGAAAAAAAAGTTTTTGTTATGATTTATTTTTGACTAAGTATCTGTTTGTTTCGGTATATTGACAATTTCTTATGATGCAATTGTTATTTATTTAATGTAAATTTCATAGTAGGACAGTTTCACTATATTGTATTATCATTAAAAATATAGTAAGAAAATTTTTAAGTTAAGAAATTTGCTAAAAATAACGTACACTCTACAATTGTACAGGTAGCAAGATTTTTATCGACCTAATAATTCTCGATACAATATCAGATTTGGATCTATGTGAAAAAGATATTGTACTCTTTCTTTCACAAAAAGCACGAAAATTGTAAAAAAGTACTTTAAGGTAGTAGCAATAAAAGTACAATAGCATTTCTAAACAATAAATAATTTTGACGGTCTGCTTGTAGCCTGTAGAAATTTGGGACTTAATCAGTTATGATTTAGCAATACCATGAATTTCATGCAATTTATATTAAATAAATAATTATTTGACCAAAAAGAGCTTCAATTTACCAAAACTCAAAAATAAATCTAATGCTAGGCACTGGTGACTTATAGAAAAATTATTTCCGGTGAATTAAGGGGGCTTCAAGGAATTATACTCTTGAAGCAACAGTTCTTGTTTGGCATTCATATATTGTGACATATATGGCTAATGGGAAAACCTAATGAGAAAAAACTTATTCGAAAAAAATTAAACTTTATGAGCTAGTGAGTTTTGATAGTAAATTTTAAAATGCTGGCATCTGTAGCTAGTGAAAGTATTAAAGTGTGCAAATATGATAACCGTGTAGAAGTAAAGTTACGAGTACCCTGAAATCAATACTTTTATAAATAAAAGCGAATCAACATTGGTACTAAAAACAAGCAATTTTGGTGCTGTTATTTAAAAAGAATATAAATTCCACATTTGACCCAGAAATATATGTTTTATACATTTAATTGTAGTGTATATTTTGTTTTAATGTTAGCATTCAGATTTGATATTATTGTTACAGCTGAAAATGGTTCATGTATTAGTTATACAGTACATTCAAACTCTGGGTATACTATTTGATACATAAACATACATATAAAGCAATTATGATTTTTTAAAGTTTAAAATGTATAGAATATACAGAACCCTTTATTGTCTAACTTGTAGGTACTAACTCTCATAAGAGATTAAATCCATAATTTTTTTATAGTCTATGAATAGGAACCAATTTACTCTTGATTTGTATGTCATAAATCTATTTAGCTAAAACTCTGCTGACACAATTTTAAGGTTACATTAGGTTAATAATTATGTAATATGATGATATCTATTATTTGTCAATAATTAAATTTACTTACGACAATCTTTCTCATCGGATCCATCTGTGCAATCGGGATAATTATCACATTGATAGCTCTTTGCGATACATTGATTGTTCTCACATCGAAACTCCGAGGGACTACAAGCTGTTCATGAAAAATGCACAGTTAAAAGCTTGTGATAGCAACAAATTAAAAGTTAAAAGAAAAATTCAGTGCAATCTGGTTTACACATACTTACCAAAAAATTAAAATTGAAAACATATAGAGTGTTTAAAAGAAGTATAAATTTTGTAATACCAATCCCAAAGCATGTACAAAAATGGTTTAGAAAGCATGTCACATTAAAAGCAGAAAATATTATAAAATTGAATACTCACACTGTACAATTACAAACAAAGCTAGAATTTTATTTTATTCTAAATTTGTTTGTTTTTGTATGTATGTTCGTAATATAGTCATTATAGTTTTATAAACATAATATATTATATTTTACAGTCATTTTATATATCTATTCTAGAAATTTTATATTAGAATATTAATTAAAAATACTTTAATAAAATAAATAACAAATTTGAGTTTAGTTTTTCACTATTAGAACAGTATACATCAGCAAAACTTCATTATGGTGCGGGAATCAGATTGATACACGGAGCTTATTATATACTTATTTCTAGAAATGTGCAGTTCCGTTAGTGTTTCCATGATTATTGCCTAAACTTTCTAATTTAATTACTTTCCTCACAATTCAAATATCGATGTCAATTTGGCTTCTTGTTAGAATGAAATTTGATAAAAAAATTTAGTGTGTGCTAAAATTACTGCCCGTGAGGTGATAACTAGTCAAAAACGCTTTTCGCAGCGAAAAGGTTAAGAGAGTTTTTATTTTGCATTACTTTATTTTGACATTTTACTATAATAATCCCCACTAGAGTAGGCAAGTTTAAATTAAAAATTGACTACCAGAAGTATAGGTACAAAAGATACAACTAGGAATGCCATACGAAATAATCAGTAAAAATCTTCTAAAATGATTGAACAATAATAAAACAACTACTTCACCCATGCAATTTGAAATTCCCAGATAACAATCTATTGATTTTATAAAATGTAGAAATACAATAGATCTAAAAGGTTGCCATGCATTTTGATTGTCACATGATGGGCAGAAAAAGAGCTAATAATATCACATAATATATTTACTGAATATATGTAAAGAGAATAATTACTACAAATTATAATCTATTATTAACTAATGACCAAAGTTTCTTAGTTGAGTGATATCACCTACACTTAACAATATTGTTTGAAAAACCTAGTAAAAATATACGTACAAATCCATTTTCACAGAAATAATAATCTATAAATGAAAACTATGAAATTTATGTAAGTAATGCACCACACAAGTTATTATAAAAAAATATATAACAATAACTACTATGAATCTTATAAATTTTAGAATATCTGATATTGATTAACACAATGAGAGTCTGTATATGTTAAATAGAACTTGGCTGAGTATGTGGAAATATTTACAAAAAACAATAAATTATTTTCAATAATATCCTATCATTATAAAAGTGATAGAATTTTAAATTAACTCAATTCCTATACTAATGAAAAATGTGCAAGATCAGGATATATTGCATATTCTTGTAATGAATATAGAAAATTTAATATTTTCGTCGGTGGATCACTTAGATTTTTAATTTCATCATACAATGCACGTTTACTTTTAATATTTTACACTGTAAACTTAGGAACCTAGAAAAGGTGTTTTTGGGTGGACACATTATCAAGGCGAATGACTCTGTTTTTTTATCATTCGTTGAAGTACCATCACTTACCTTGAAAATGTCCCTTGAAACTAGATGGAACCCCTTTCCTATAGGTAAAAAATATCTTTTGCATTTAACTATAAGCATTACTTAAATTTATTAAAAAAATTGCATTTTTATAGATAATATTATTCATAGTATTATTATATAATTTTTGTATATGTTGTGTTATGTTTGATTGTGGGTTGTTACTATAAAACATAAGTTTCTTAGAATTTGATGAAAAAACAGAAAAGATAATCTAATTTGTTAAACACCATTACAACCAAAAAGCGCTGTATAAGTTCATGCTTCATTTAAAGTTGCTGAGTTATAACAACTGCTTATTGCAAAGAAGACCAAATAGGCCAAGAAAGAGACAGAAGTATAGAAGACTATATAAGAAGTAAACCAGTATAAAATAGAGTAAAATATAACTACTGCACACACTATTAGTTCAAACACTAGGCTACGACAAGTAACAATTTAGCTTAATGAGCTTTGAAACACTAAACACACTTAACTGTCTAAGAAACTGATATATACAAGGACTACCGCTACATGAAGTAAGACAAATGCTAATGACAAAAATAAACCTACTCGCAGTACACCCTTCTTCGTCTGAGCCATTTGGACAATCTCGATAACCATCACAACGCCTTCTATAATCCAAGCAGACACCATTTTCACATCGGAATTCATTTTGTGGACACGAAGCTAAGGAATTTGCGTAATATATTAGACAATGGTAAGGTTAAGTTGAAATTATTTCTATACTAATATCTATCCATGCAAGAGGATTTGTTTTTAAAAGTATTAACTGTTTTATTTTAAAGTTAATAATCTAGCTAGATTTATTTTGATTACATAAAAAGAACCATACATTTTAGTTATATCAATGAGTTGCATATTAATCTTTAAACTGATATTCTGGTTACGTAAACCTTATTATTAATTTACATTTTACGTAAATATTAATAGAGGAAAGTAAAGAACTGAGTTAAGAGAAATTAACTGTTATTGGTCACAAGTGAAGATACAAAATGTTAGTTGTTGGTAGCACATACCACATTTTTCTTCGTCAGAATTGTCACTGCACTGCGCTTGACCATCACATCGCTGTTCTTCGTTAATGCATACACCATTAGTACAACGCCATTGACCAGGGGAACAGTTTTCACAACCGGCCTCATCAGTGCCATCAACGCAATCGAATATGCCATCACATAGAGCTCCACGTATGCAACTGTCATCCCCACATTTAATTTCATCCTCGTCGCATTCTGTTTACATATAGTATATTTGATAAGTTTTATTATTGGATTGAGATATTTGCATTTGTTATTTGGCATAGGTTAAAATGTATCAAATTAATTGATAATAGGTGTCATAAAGGTGTTCAGTTCAGCAAAAGTTAAATATAATGAGAATGCTTAATAAAATAAGTTGAGGACTTACTGCCTTAATGAAATTCATAAACTTGCAATGACAACTCATTAGAGCTTTCTTAGATTCAGAACCTCTAGACAAAATCAAATTTGAGTTAACATAATTTCGAAGATCTTGTATCAAAAGATATCATATACTTCAAAGTGTCTCTTTTACCAAGAATACCACAAAATATAGATTCAGTTACCTTCGCTTACTGGAAATGGAGGAAACATCACATATTTATATATATATATGGTGTTCATAAAATCGCTGGCCAAATTTCAGGCTTAAATTCCTTGCTGAAAATTGTTGTGCCCATATTTTTATTTTTAAGGGAGGTACAGTCCCCCATTGCTGTATGTATGCCTCTAGGGATATTTTTAAAAAATAAGTGGAGCTAAGCACTGTACATTCATAACTACAAAAAATATGCTCTCATTTTCATTGGTGAAAAATTTTCTGAACTATTTAAGAAATGTTTTTACAATTTATAACACAATACATTCCATTTTAATTCTTCTGTAGAAATGAGATTGATCAAAACAATTAAGGGATATTTCATAAAAATAATGAAACAGACAGTTAAAATAACCTCAGCAAATATGTCGATTTCTGGAAATTGGGGATATTCAGGGAAGACAATGACAAGATCAGCCAGCATTAACAACACCAAGAATTGATATTACCTATCGCTATTTCATTAACCAAGTTTGCCATTGGAAGGCTGGTGCCAACACAAACAATAAGAAATCATATTTGTGACATAGGCCTATATTCTCAAAGACCAATGGTTTGCATTTCACTAACTGTGGATCACAAAAGAGTGTGCAAAAAGGTGGGCAGAGGAGTATAGGAATTGGGGCCATAATGTTTGGGGGTGACTATTGTTTAGTGATGAATCAAGAGTCACTTTGGAAGTGTTTTGATTTGGCATGAACCCGTAAAGTGAAATAATAATTCATACGTTGTTTGAAAAAAGCCACAATATGAAGGTGGTGGTTTGATGGTATGGGAATAAATACTAGAGGTCATAGAAATATTTATTTCATTTAGAATAACTCTCTGTGACCTGTTATTGTTCTGTATACAATAGCAATGCGAGAGCAATTTATTTTTATGGACGATAATACTCCTCCACATAGAGCAAACATCGTGGAAACCTGGATTGATGAAGTGGGAATTGAAAGAATGGACTGGCCAGCAAATTTCCCTGATGGTAATTAGATCAAACATGTTTGGCATGCATTAGGAATACATGTTGCTGCACGAAATATGCCACCATTTGTTAGCCTTTTTAGCTATTCGTGGAGATCAAACTTGTTATTAACATTTATTTTTTTGTACAAATGAATGAATAAAATGAAATGTAAAGTGTTAAGATTTCTATATTTATTCGTAGACATAAATTTTGTAATTTATCAAATTTGCAATAAAATTTTTTTATTGCCATCTATGCTCATCTAATTCCTTACTTAACAACATATTTGTGATATTCATATCTCAGAAAGTTTACAATAAAAAAATTAAATATCCCTAAATGGTTTTGAACAGTGTAATTATTGGATCAACTTTTTTTTTCATAAGATCTTTCAGGTAAAGGAAAATTAATACAAAACTTGAAATAAACCACAAACACAAAATTATTAATTTTAATATAAGAATGAACACAATATACATGGGCAGCATTTATAAAGTTAGGACTTGATATGCTGATGGTGGGTAATGGTTGAAATAATACGTAATGATTTAACATTATTTCTATTTTTATGTTAAATTATAAATCATGTTTTATGGGTATAAAAAAGATTATATACAGGTAAAATTAAGCAGGGACTGAATTTTCCTAGGGTTCCTATATGGTTATTAATTTAATAAATTGTAAAACTTCATATTTGATTAATGTTTCCATTTAGTCTCCAACATCATATTTGGCTATTAGAAACGCAATGTTAATATGGGTTTTGAAATTTTAAAATATTTTGATACAGAATAAAACCTGTGACCTAAATAATAACTTAATATCTTGGTATGTTATTCCCAATGAAAATACCCACCAGAAGGACAATTGAGCTCATCTGAGTCATCATCGCAGTCGTTAACGCCGTCACATTTATATGGAGCTTGGATGCACTGGCCATTGTTGCAAGTAAATTCGTTAGATTCACACCCTGCCACATTTAAGAAAACAATAGCATAAAATAAAAATATAAGGAGTTAATGATAACAACATAACCAAAATGCGAAACATTTCTTAGCTTTTAAAATCTTTTAAACACAAGTTGAAAAAAACAATTTTAAAAATCTAATTATCTAGCAGCCTAAAAGTTGTAGGTTATACTAAATTACAATAAACAAGAACGAAAATTATGCATTATTTAAATAAAATTAGTTCAAACCAAGAATACTAGCTAAAACCATTATATTAACGGTACATGTTGGGAGAAATTAAATCTGCAAGTATGATCAGATGAGGAGTCTATATTAAAGGCAGCAATCTCCAATTTATATCACTTTTGAGTTCTAATCTAGTTTTCTCTGATTTTGTCAATAATGTAAAAAGTAGCAGTTTTCATTTTAATCTATATAATATGAATAAACCCAGAGCACAGCTCCAGCATAAACATTGTTTTTACAGATGTACAAACAATGTTGCGATCTGCGAAGTCTGTTTTCTGCTTCCCTTTTAATTTGAATATTTTCAAATCTATTTTCAAAAAAAATGTTTCTATGACAGGCTAGTTTTTATGACAAAAGAGCAAGTAGGCTAAATATATTAATATTAAGGAATGTGACAACTTGAAGTTTAACATAAACCTACTTCCCATATACATGAAGACAAAGGAATAGTTGAAGATGTAGAAAAATAAATCAATTGAGAACCAGTTGAAAAAGTAATCAATCTTGTCATATAACTATATTCAGCAGTTCGTGAAGTTTAAAAACTGCAGCTTATAATAGTCTCATAATTATCCATCTGCAAAGTCAAAAAAGCGCGTGAGTATTTTTTCCAGATATTATAAATGCAAATACAAATTTACAAAAAAAATACACATAATATGAGGACCCTGACAAATAATTTGTATGGCACAACCGATTTTTTAGACCTCTATTTGTTCATTTTGCTGCTATGTTAATTAAATTAATTTTTCTTGTTACACTCCTATTTTCTTGCAGTTCTAGGTGTTTAAAAATGAATTAAGACAGTTCTAATGATATGGAAATTGTTCTTTACTAAAATTATCTTTGTGTTTTCTTGATGCGATCAACGTTGATTTGATGACGTATATTCCCGGAGCAAAATCGAGAAACCGAAAACAATGGAATAGATGATGACAATAATGATAAAAAACCATTGAGCGATATCACAGACGACGAATCAATTGATGATTGAAGAAACGATATTTTTCCAAATTTATTTGAATTTTTTTTAATTTTTTATTTATTTTTTCACGTTTTTTCAAATCTTATTTTCATTCTATTTTTTACATAATAAATGAAATAACACAATATTATCCAACAAAAATGGTTTATATCATTTTTTAAATCAATAATTATTTAGTAAATATATGAAAACCATTAAAATTTGTTCAACATTGTTTATTTATGTTGTCCATACTCTATAATAGTTAAATATATTAAAATACAATTATACATTTTTATCGAAAATGATATTTCAGTCAAAATTAATCGTTTTTTTCATGCCGACCGTAAATTTGAACTTCAATACAAAAATCAGCATAATGTTTGTTGTAAATGTTGTAGGGAACAATTTCCATATCATTACCTAGGACTTCAAAAAATGAGTGTAACAATAAAATCGGTTGTTTTAATTAACATAGCTGCAAAATGAACACAAAAAATAATATAAAATCAATTGTGCCATGAAAAGTCTTTGTCGGGGTCCTCAGATTATGTGGAATTTTTGCAAACTTTTATTAGCATTTTTAATAAATGGAAGAAATACTTATGTGCTTCCAAGAAATAAAAATATATATATTTTTCAATATTATGCATATCACGGCTTAATGAAGTATTTGACGGGAATAATGAATTCCACCATTTCGATAGGAAATTGTATGCTTTATAAAAAGACCTCCGATATATGTGGCTATCTACCTTCCATTCGAAGATATTTCAACAATATTTCGATATACTTTTTTCCCATGTTTCTGTATCTAACAATATTTTAGCATTGTTTTCGAATCTTCCGGAATTAAATCAGGCATCACCTAATGATTTCGGATAGTGCGGTTGGCTTATAAACTTAATCCCATTTAATTACGTGCACCGTTTGTTGCTTCTTACCGAAAGTGGAGGTAAATGGAGATTGCTACTTTTGATATTAGACCTTACAGTATTTCGTGTACTGTTAATTATACTGCTAATTAATTGGAAATTTATATTGATGTAGAATGAGTTACTGAATATGATGTATTGGTAAAAAATATTTAGCATTTTCCCTCAACATAAAACAGCAAAACAACATCCATAAAATAAGTATTGCTTACACATATGCGTATTAAACATTTACATTTTAATGACAGTGTCAGTACATGTATATTATTTTGATAAGCAAATGATCTGTAAAAGTATTCAACACAAATTATACTATGTTAAATATCCTGGCCAATGAGGTATTTACGAAGTATACGCTAAAAGTCTTCAAATGTCAGTAACGAGAATAAGGGTTTTATTTTTAAACTCGATCACGTATATTTGTCCTTGATAACGGTCAATTTAATATATCTTCCAGCCGGACCAATAAATTTTCTGTTCCAATATTGTTGGTAGTTGAAAAATCCGCAGGGCACGACATATATATGTAGTTAAATAAATTTCCTCGAAAACCGGGCATTTAAAGATGTTCTCCGTGAAAAATCGGTTTATAATTTTATAATTTGTAACTCACTAAATTCGTGCAGGTCAAAACTTAAAAAAAACATAAGTTGTAAATTTATAAGCACTGAAAAATCTACTACGCGAAATAATTAAAATCGATCCGTTTTTGAACAAGTTTATTTACTGTATTCAATTTCAATTTCATTTCCAGAGAGACCTTTATTGGAATTGTAAGAAATACAATAATGGTTTGTAGGATATCAACAAATTAATATAATTCTTCAATTACTTTGTTGATATTTTATCAGTATAATTAATTTGGTCTGCTCCTAAAGGACGGACAGTTCTAAAAGGTCGATACATTTTAAGCCTTTCAACAACACCATATAAATTGGTGTATACAACGTAGGTAGTAATCCATTCTAGTTAAAGCTACCTTTGGATTGAAATCAGAATATACTTTTATATAATTAATTGAAGTAAAATAGGGATATTCTAAAATCAGCGCATATTTTTGGCATGTACAAATTATTAAAATAATAATACATTTTCTTTGCAGTCTTATGTGTGCAATTGTTTAAATTTAGAGGCTTCAGAGATTTTTGTATGACCCGAGAAAATTGACAAAACATTTGAACTAATATATAGAAGAGCCACAACTAGGTAGAAGTGTTTAACAGATTATTATGGTAAGCAGTGTCGGTAAAGAATATATTATTGCCTTCCTTATACCAAATGCTCGTCAACTGATGAATCCAACAGAAATCGGTGCAATTGTTGAGGTGATTTTATTTAATTATTTATGTATTGGTTAAATTTAGATTGGCATTTGTCTGATTAATTTGACTCTATAAGTATGTCCTATAATTACCAGCCCCAATTTATAATCACTATTTATAAGATTCGAAGATTCCAGTTTGAAAATACAGTGGTTTGAATTGCATAGAAAATATAACTTTTTCACGGCAATTTAGATGGCTAGTGAAAGAATTTGACATACCGATCATTAGTGGGCAGCCTGCTTCATCATTACCACTTGGGCAATCTCTTATGCCATTACAATGCTTGTAACCCATGATACAATAGCCATCGTCACATGGAAACTCGCCATCCGGACAATAAATCGTCGGGGTTGGAGTACCTAACAAGGCTTGGTAATGAATAAGATGCCCTCAACACAGGTTGTATAAAATACCACAAAGAGATTCAATACCACGGCTAAATTATGAATGTGCACTGTTAAGCATATCTCACAGTAAAATATTTGTCCTAGATTGTTTTGCCCATGTTAGAAATCATCTGTTTAATGTGTATATCTAAGTAGGCTGCAAAATATACAGCGTCGTAATTTGACTTTGAAGTATGACATATACGAGAGATATCGGTTTATGTGTAACTAAATACTCAAACTCCGTACATGAATAATAAATCAAATTTCTAAGGTCTGTATTGCTTGTTGTTGCAAAACTAATATCATATTCACGGATATAATGAAACAAGATAATTTTTGATTTTGCAGCATAGGAATAACAACGTTTTAAGAAAACGCAACAAGATTTCAGTTACCTATTTTGTTACTTATTACGAATACGGGTATGAAGTTCTTGCTAAATCATAAATGATTAATTGATTATATTTTAACATTAATGGTTCAATTTTACTTTCACAAAAATCTACAGTACATTTTCTATTACTTATTTTATTGGTGATATCTCTTTGCGTTATTTTATAAACTTATATCGTAATGCATAGGGTTATGTTATTTTAAATTAAATAAATTTTAAGTTTTTGTGGGAGATAATTTACAGTTATTCAATTACAACAAATTTTAATTAAAAAAAATATTGAAATAAATAAACGGTATTTATGAGTCAAACGTATCAGAACACAAAAGAAAAAATGAGTAATCGAATAAATAACTTCTATCCACAAAATCTAGATTCAATAATTTAATTTCTCGAGCTGTTAGTTGCAATTTAAAATAAGTCCACGAGCCGAAACCTCAAAAACATGTAAAATATTTAACCTCATTCAGTGAGTTAAAAATGCAAAAGCAGCTTACAAGAATACTGGTAAGTTTGGTTAAGTAAATATAACTCGAACATAGAGATGGTTGACAGTAGAAACATTTTTTTTAACATGCTGTTGTATTACAAGTGAGTTTGTTAATAACAGTTCATTTAGAAATTCAAATTATTTAACACAAGTTAGATTAGATGTTACAGTATAGTATGTACAATAAAATGAAACATGATTGCACCAAAGTAAGACAGATGTAAGGTATAGCATATAATGATCTAATATGATAAACATTTTACAATATAATGTAAGACATAGACAAAAAAACTTTTTCGCTGTTAATAGTTACATAAAAGGTGACATTCCGATTAATTTATTTTTCTGCTAGATTTATATTGAAGTTAAAAATCATGTGAAATTCATGCTGTATTTTACTTTCTCTCCTTGCTTCTAAGATAATATTTAACTTTGTTCAATAGAATAGATTTGATTATTAGTATTTTGGAAAGCTTAATTTAATCTAACATATTTATATTCGTATATCATTATAGATTATGGCGAAGTCACATTTAAGCATAGGTAACATTATAATTATATTTAATCTTTTGAACATGTAATAAGGCATATATACACATAACTCAGGTTACTTTATAACCAGAATTATCACGTGAAATTTTACAAAATATATAGTTAAATTTCACAAAAGTTATTCAAATTTGAAAATATAGCCTTTAGTATATAATTGCAGAAAGGCATTGTTTTGATATTTCTTATTATTACCTTAACTCTTACAATGTATTGTTAATATGTAAGAGCCAGGAGTGAAAGTATTTTAGAAAATACAATAATTTAACTAAGTTCATTTTGGAATAGAATATATGTGAGTTAATTAAATTTAAAAAATTGCCTTCTTTGAAATTTTCAAGTGGTGACAAATATGCTTGCCCTCACAATTCTCATCAGATTTATCTGGGCAATCATATTTTTCGTTGCAAATGCTATCAGATGGTATACAGGTACGTTTATTGTAACACCTCCAATGGTTTTCAATGCAAGTTACTGTGTCTACATGCGAACGAACCATCACCAAAATCAAACCATGCAAATCAAATATCATGATTAATAACAATTTCAAATTAGTTAATGTAGCCCCCTGTACTCAATATGGTCCGACCCCTTTTTGAGTTTCAAGTAAATGTATTATATATATAAATATATATATTTTTGGGTGCATTTATATAACAAATAAAGGGCGTAACACATAAGTAAAAGGAGCTTCAGCTGCGAAAGTAGCACAAGTTATAATCAGTATGTCGATACATCAAATATAGCTATTTAAAAATATGATGTACCTTTTTTTTCGTAAGTTGGCATAAAACAGTGAAACTGAATATAGCACAAAAACATTTAAATATTACAAACGTATGATGGAGAAGGAGTACTATTTGAAATAATCAAACGCTTCCAATATGCCATTTAAATAGTTAATTATAATGTATAGTTTTGTAGTTGCTAACAATAAGAAATACAAAAACATTATGAAAGCAAATAAGAGAGTTTAAAAAAATAGATACTGTAAGAAAACTACTGTAATGTAAAAGCTTAAGACTGTAACTTTGATTACGAATAATATTTGTTAAACATCTTTGCTACTAATAATGATGTTTTGTGTTATTTACAATGTCTCTACATTTCTAAAATTATTTTTATAGTAAAAAACTAGTAAACTCTTTTGCATTCACTTTTTGAGAATGTGGTACAATTTCTAAGTACTTAATAATAGTACTATATAATTTGAGAAAATTTATATACAGTGTGATCTTGTGGGTGTGTTACTTTAAGAGTACTTTACTAGTTCTTTAATTGTAAAATTGTGAGTAAATATTATAATTAATTAAAAATTCAAACATTTATATTTCAGATTTAGAGACAGTCTTGGCATTCACATTCACAAATACCTAAATTCAACTTCTACATATAAAACACATA
The DNA here is from genome assembly GCA_033557685.1 of Sperchopsis tessellata. Classification (NCBI taxonomy): domain Eukaryota; kingdom Metazoa; phylum Arthropoda; class Insecta; order Coleoptera; family Hydrophilidae; genus Sperchopsis; species Sperchopsis tessellata. The sequence goes on from JAWQRN010000544.1 coordinate 23,762, forward strand.
AGTATATAACAAACAGATAGAACGAGTAAGAAAAACTATTAGAAGACAGCGAGAAACGTCTAATACAAAGTGAGCGGTACCAAAAGTACGAATAATAAAAAAGAAGAAGGATTGAAAACATAAGTTGGATCAAAATCTGTAATCTTACCGTCGCACTTGTGCTCATCACTGTTATCAGCACAGTCAGGTTCACCATCGCATCGTTTGTTTATATCCACGCATTCTCCATTGTGACACAAGAAATGATTGGGACTGCATGTAACTGTATTCATTATGTAAATGTTAATAAATTGGAAATAATGGATAATTCTCTGCGCTGACACATTTTTGATACGAAGGGTAAGAATTTGGAAAATGGAGCGTGCATGATGATTACAACAATGAAATTTCAAAATATACATGTATATTTACAGAAAAAATATTTGATACTAATAAATAAATTACGATTTTAAAAAGAAAAATAATTATGCACATAACAATATCAATACATAATACAATAAATCAACCCATGTCTAAAGCTATTATTTACACATTCAGTACTGCACGTTGTTTATTAGAAGGTGCTATAAAATATGAACTTTTTAAAACAAAATAAACAATAAAAATAATATTTTGTAAATCTTTCATAGCGCTTTCATTTTTTCTGATTTGGGGAATAAATATTGGATTTCAGTTCAATAATGAAATTAATATGAATTAACGTGCTATGAATTTTCCATTTAAAATTAATGCCCATGGCAATACATACACAACATTCTTGGATCTATAAATATTTAGCAATTAGGAAAATTATATTTATAAATAAGATTATGGTATCCATTTCTGAACGTTTCCAAAAATTAAAAAAGATATTAATGGTACGAGTGAAAAAACTTTAAGAGAAAATTTATAAATGCACTGTATCATTGTTTTCACGTATCTTTGTTAAAATAAACCTTTTCCAGAAATTATACTTAACACATTAAAATCATACGATTATATTGAAACTAGGTGTATAATACTCTATTATGTTAGGGCTATACATTGCCATTTATAAGTGTCTACTGTTAATCAACCGGTTTACATATAACGTAATTTTAGATGAGTTCTGGTGTCTACATGAGTGACGTTTCTACGTTTGCATTTTGAGCGCCATGTGCCTTTAGGATCCTAATCTTAACACCCAAACTAGAAGGATAGCCATATTTATGTGTGTGCTGTTTTTATACATAGCAAAGTTTGTGATGTGCCAGCAGGGCATGTCCACACATATGTTGGACAATTTAGCACAGCAAATTAAAAGAAATTGTGTAATTAAAACATAGCAACTACAAATATAATTTGTGGAGAAGAAATCATTTATACAAAATTTCAATCTTCAAGATACAAAATAATCTAATTATATGTTCTAACTTTGACACGCATGGACTGATTCAAATTTTCTGTGGCTCCGCTAATTTACTATGATTTTCATCATACATTTGACAATTTGAAAATTGTCACTTATTCTAAATTGAAACCATCCAAATAATGGTAGAAAAAAGTCTAAAATCAGAATGTGTAATCTTTCATTCATTGCTTTTTATCTCCTATGTGTTGTTCCGTAAAGAAGAAATGATTTTTGTCAGTTTTGTTCTGTACTAACAATGCATAGTTAATAAATGTTCATGCTTAACTGATAAGCGAATTAATCGGTTAAGCTAACTAAAATATTTTCATAATTAGGTTTGATCTATTAAAAAACGTAATTGCTGCTTACTGTGAACAATATATAATGTAGGTAAATACCATATTATAAATGTTTAAAAAAATCATGCAGAACTAAAAACTGAAGATAGGACGTGACATTAGTTGATATAAATTATACTACTTATTTATTACTGCCGAAGAACGTCGTTTGACAATTGCCACGCAAGATTTATTCTAAATTTTAACATGTTCATCATGGTACAAAGTAATATCCTCGTTAAAAATAATTGATTGTTATGACAACACAAAATCAATTTGTCACAGATATCACGAACATCCAAAAGTAGAATAAAGATTAGGGTGGATTTTCTACATAGTTTCATCGATATATGGCTTATTTTGGGACATTTTACTTCTGACATGCAATATTTTACATTTGAAATCTATTACAAAGAAATAATAGATGATACACTCTAAATTGACGTAAAGTTAGCATTTTGTTTAATAAGTTTTAAAAATATTTTGGTAATGAAAAATGTGATGAATTGAACTCTTTGTCAAGATACCGACGTTGTGGATCAAAACAAAGCGACTAGCGTCGGCCCAAAAGAATATCATTTGATAAGTTACTTACTGCATAACACCTTCAACATTTAAATTACGTTATTAAACTTCAATATTTATGCCATACATTTAGATACTAGCTAAAAACGTACACATTTCATATGCAAAAGGGTAAATAATTTTTATGTACGTGGAAAATTTCCACAGATTTTAGAATAATGAAATGAAAGATAAATTTAAATAAAATTCAAGTTCACAACTGTATGCTCATGTTCATTTGATTATTATATATTTATTATTATTATATTTTACCTTTCTTATTGAAAAGCTGAAATTACGCCGAATATTTACTTTTATGGCAGTTGCATATAATTCATATCTTCCATATCCAATCTATGTTCGTTATATGTACTGGTAATGACCCGTTATTCTCAATTTATGTAGGTACTAATGCAATTATGGAAATATCAATATACTAAATTTATTAAATTAATTATGGCGAAAATATTACTTCCATATACTGTACTTTTTTCAAACATGTTTATGTGTATGTTATTAAACAAGTTAGTTTATGGCCTTTATATATTTCATGATGTATGCTAATTATTCCCATACATGTATTTCTTTGCATATTATTTTGCAACCCCTTATGATCTTGGCACAAGCTCTTCTATTTTTATTGCAGCCTATCTCTTTCACTCATAAATACTATTTTACATTGGTTTTCCAAACAATGTCAATTTTATTATTATAATATATATTAGTTGCATTTGTTTTTATTTAGTTACAACTATGATATATTTGTTTAGTGGTTTTCCCATATATCCATTGGAATTGATGGGCATTAATTACTCCCAAACGCAATACATTTTCTCTATTAGGACATCAGCATACATCTAGATAATCATCCTTACTATATAGTGAAGTTTAGTTAGCATAAGAATAAATCTATTTAAATTTGTAGACAATTGCAACTTCAGTTAATATTCATTGAATGTTATGCAGTAAATATTCACCAAAATGTTGTTTAATGAATGTCTAATAAATTAATAAAATAAATATTCCATAAAAATCACACTAACCACATAATTCCTCATCTTCTGAAAATGGACAGTCAGATTCTCCATTGCATCTTTTAGCAATATTTAAGCATGTTCCATCGTTGCATCTAAATTGATCGTGTTTACAGAAGCAATCTACTTCATCGGAATGGTCGTTGCAATCAGTATGATTATTACATCTTTGTATCTGGTCGATGCATGAACCATCTTTGCATTGCCATTGGTAGGAATGACAATTGTTTGGGCCTGATTAGAATCAGTAATAAGTTTCTAATATTTTTGTATGGTAATAGCTTTTTCGATCAAGCAAGCATAACTTTGGGCAGTACATTTTGGAATACTTGCAAACTAGTTACAATGGGTTAAACTGCGTGCCCCGTCAATTACACAACAAATTGTGGAAGAAACTATTCAGATACAATAACAAAAATCAAAAAATATAAATAGCGTTATTACTCCAATTTGTGGGTACTACTAAACATAATATTATTTTTGGGATAGTGGATGGATCTTCATAGTTTCGGATATGCTTTTCAGCATAAGAACCACATCGTGAAACTGATTGGAGACCTAAATTTGTTTAAACCTTGTCATTTTCAACTATTAAAATATACCAATAACAAACATTTTCAATATTTTTAATTACAACAACTAAAATATTTAAATGAATATTATCAAAACATATTTAAATGATTTTAGTTTATTTTTATAACGGTCTTCCCATTCCAGAAACAAATTAAATTTTTAGCCCCTTTATATTACGACTCCAGATTTAAATTTAAATAAATAGTTGTTATATGTAACAATAAACAAAATCATTTAAATATGACATGCGCAACAGGTGTTCTGCTAGAGAAATGAATGATAGATTAGACAAGAAAACTTAATAAAAATTTTTGTTTTATGATATAGTGAACTAGACTTGTATGTTCTTCTATAAAGAAATTATATTAATTGTACTGAAATTATTTGAAAATAGGTATTTAAAAATTTAAATAGTGTTCAGTACAACAATTTCCTTGGATTACATTGATGCATTCTAGGTATTCTATTTAAAATAGATGAGTTACATGTGATTACCATATGAACAGAGCATATATAGCATTATTAAATTGGATACAACTACAATTAATAGGTGAATACTATATATGAAATGCACGTATGTTGCGCATATTTCTTTACAGATTCCACAAAACTAACAACAATGGAATTTTATCGACTGTGAAAGAAAACCTATCATCTGAACTATTTATCATTATCCTTGATTATTGGATAGGTAAAACCTCGTTTATTGTAGTAATATTATAACTTATCTATAATTGATTTTTGATTATGACGTATAATATACAATTTTTTATTATTTTGGGAGTAAAATAAAAAGAGCTGAAAAAAATAATCTCACGTTTTACTGTAATTTTAATAAAGAATTATATATATTTATATATATATATATATATATATATATATATATATATATACTAGGGAGTTGTGTATTCT
>JAWQRN010000545.1:0-28532 GCA_033557685.1 Sperchopsis tessellata
ATATATACATATATATATATATATACATATATATATATACACACACACATATATATACATATATATATATATATACACACACACATATATATACATATATATATACACACACACATATATATATATATATATATACATATAATATATAAGCAGCTATTCAGATGAGGCGGCCGAAGCATTCTATGAAGAGGTGACAGATCTACATTACAGTTCAAATGTAAATTTTAAGATCGTCTTAAGAGATTTAAATGCAAAAGTAGATCAGGTTGTAGGTGCATTCAGCTTTGCAAGAAGAAATGAACAAGACAACAGACCTATAGAATTTGTAGAATCAAAGAATCTGTATATTTAAAATACCATGTTTGCTAAGAAAACATCATTCAAATAAACACCAAAGCAATGAGATTAATTACACACTCACTAATCGAAAAGCCATCATATAAGACTGCACCATATTGACAGTGGAACTGATCTCCCTTTGATTAGATGTAGAATATCTTTAAATTTAAATTAGAAAGATTGAAGTTAAGTAACAGTTGCCATAGAAAAATTAAAATGCCAAGATAGCTGGTGATAGAGGGAAAATCCTTGAAGTGTTTAGAAAGTTTTACCAAGAACTATATCGAGATGAATGTGACCATATAAACGGGTCTTCAGAGGAAGACGTTCCACCAATATAACATTCTGAAGTTGCACATGCTCTAAAATCAATGAAGTATGGAAATGCACCAGGGAAAGACGGGATCATGGTTGACATACAACAAATTGCAGGGGGTGAGATATTTAAAGTTCTGACAAAACTGTATATGTCTTGCTTAGAAACAATAGAGATACTAGCATCTTGGAATAATTATTTTAATCCACAAAAAAGGAAATAATGAAGAGCTGAAAAATTACTGTCCAATCAGTTTCACATCTGGGGCTTATAAGATATTTACCAAAACATTTATTAACCGCCTTACAGATCAATTTGATTCTTACCAACTCAAAAATCAGGCAGGTTTTTGTGAGAAATGTAGCATTATTGACCACATTCATACAGTGTACGAATTGATATCTTGGTATAATTAGTTTAACCTGCCATTTTGTTAAGCTTTTGTAGACTACAAGAAAGCATTTAATTCGATCAAAATCTCTTCATTTATTAAAACTTTGGTTCAAAATGGCATTCCATCTTCCTACATACAGATAATTCAAAACATCTTTAAAAAAACCACATTAAACGTTAAATTACATCAAGAGATGGAAGGGTTTGATATTGAAAAGGGTGTTATACAAGGAGATGCCACATTGCCAAAGTTGTTCAGTGCAACACTAGAGTATATGTTCCGGAAACTATATTAGAAACATAAGGACATACAAGTTAATGGAGAATATCTTAACCATTTTGGATTTGCAGATAATATCGTGATATTTGCACACATTATTGAGGAGCTCTAAGAAAAAATTATTGATCTGGACTCTGAAACTAAAGATTTAGGGTAAATTTTAGTAAAACGAAAGTAATGCTCAATGAGTTAGCTATGCCAACCAAGGTGTACATCAAGGGGTGGGGTCACTACTCGAAAACTTAACATCATACATCGATTTTGGCCAGATCGTAATCATGGATGGAGTTATTTTTTTAGAGAGCATGAAATCAAAGTTTGTATGGAGTACGAGTGGACATCTAAACAACGAACTTTGTTTATTCTATATTTTTAATTTATTTATCGTATTTACTCAAATATAATCCTTACATAATGCAAATCCTTATTAATTATTTCTAATCTTTTTCTATTCTATAAAAGGCAAGAATTGGTCTGAACAAATTGTGTTCTATTTGGGTATATTGAATTTCAAATATTAACTGAAATAATATTGGGTAGTACCTATTAAAATAATTATTTAAGTTTATATAAAAATTTTGTTTTTCTAAAAGTTAGTCATTAGTGATAAAAAGATCAACCAAAAATTTAGAACTTTGTTGCAGTTACATCTTCAGTATTCTTAATGTTAAATTTCTTAGTCAGAAGAAACCATGTTCTTTTATTAACGATAACATTTTACTGTTTACAGTCACTTTTAATATCAACATATACGTGTTGTTGAATACTAGTGCCTCTTCAAAGTTTTAATACAACTTTTAAAGAATTAAATGCTTTTCAGCATTTTTGTAATTTGTTTGATGCTATGTTCAGTTGAACTTAAATCTATGATCTGCATTTGTAGACGTAAAAATTGAATGAATTACAGTTATTATTTTATTGATCGTTTGAAATCACAGTGGGTATATAAGCTCATAATTAAATATCAATACTACTATCATATTTAGATTAGTTATAAGTCAACAATAAATTAGACTGGCATTGCCAAGTGCCCTAAAATAATCAGGCAACCTACTAATTTCTTGGGTCCAATTAAAATTTTAAAATTATGTTGTGCTTTATCCATCATTGTCTATGTAAGTGAGTAAAGTTAGGTTGCATTGATATGAATTAAAGTAGTTAAATTAAGTAATTTTCACTAATAGTTAATATGCAAAATAAAATTGTGGAAGGAGATACGAAAATTGTTCCTGTTTTTCAAGGTTACGCCAATCAGGTTAGTTCAAATTATTCTTTATTACATTTCAAGGCCAAAATAAATGTACACCAAGACAATTTATATTTAAATGAATTTAGAATTGCTTAAAACTATGTCCTCTCTTCAAAAACATTTAATTTGGTCTTTACATTTACACCACCCATTATCAATAATCTAATAAACTATTCATTATTTCGGGACGTGATTTGTAATGTCATTAATTATTTTTTTGTTTATTCTTGTAAACGAGTCCTTAATGAAATAAAATAACTTTTTTTATGATTGCCTACGATATGAAAATTTAATAAATATGGTTATTTTGGCATGCTGTGTATAAATAGGTACCTGTCTAAATAAGTTCTTCATATTAGGTTCACCAGCACTCCAGAAGACACCAACGAAGGCCCCCACACAGGGCTCCTCAGCATCTGAAGCCGCTGCCCTAGCACACCTCGGAGGAGTAGCAAATAATCCGGTACATATCTTCGGGAATATTAAAGGATATGTTTATGGTTTCATTTTATAGAATAATCGATAAGTTTAATTGTGCTTCCAAATGTCACAGAATGGTACTATAAAAAAATATATATATTGCATTGGCTTTAGGTAAGTAAATTCTGGTCGCAGATGTCTGCGATCAGGATTTAATGCGTAGTGCTTCTTCCTTGACTAAATTGGATATGAGTTTGCATAGGTGCAGAGTGTTTGAGTACTATGTTGAGGATGATTTAAAGGTGATTATTTATATTAGAAGATGAATCTTTAATTTAATGATACATTTCTATGATAAACGTTTGCCTTATAATATTTCAAAATGGTGTTCAAAACCTGTGTACTATTTAAAAACCTGTATATTCTAGAGTTTTAGAAGATACATTATGCATTTAGGTAAGTACATATTTTTATAATGTAATATCTTCGTTTCAACATCAAATATAAAACTTTGTAAAAGTTTTTTTGGAGTAAAAGCTGTGCAAAACTTTAAATTTTGTTAAGCATGTACCTGGAACATATATTTGAAAATAAGCAGGATTTATCAGAACAATATTCTTTACTTAAACCATAAGTTTCAGATCTTATTTGAGGTTTATTTAACCAAACTTCTCTTTAAATTTTTTGGAGTTATGAGCAATGGGAAATATTTAGTAGACCATGTCAAAATAATTAATGTAATAAAAAAAGTCTAAATATTGTAACTTTGTAAGTTATTTACGATTAAATGCAACTTGGCATTTTAAAGTTAAATTGTCATTAGTCCTATAGCTTTAAAACAAAGAAAATATTGAGTTGAAATTTTGTAATTAATAAGTACATATCAAGTGGAATGCATTTAAATAGATATTTAAATATGTTTTTATTAATACTGCGAGGGATACCTTTTAAATGTTTATAAAAACTAGGAATGAAATTTTGTTTTGGAACGAACTGTTTTATTGTTTTTCAAATAAACACTTTTGCATGCGTTCAAACCAATTCTCAAAACAAGTTCTTTGTGATAGCTGGCGTTTTCATGATGAAGAATGATGCGACAATTTCGGTTGTTTTTCCTGATTTCGTCGATGACTTCTGGCAAACAAATTGTTGTATACCATTCAGCGTTAACTGAGCTTCGATCTTCTAAAGGAATGGTTGCGACAGTACAACCGAAGAAACAAGCGATCATTTTCTAGGAAGTTATTTGTGAACGAACAACTTTTGTGGGTTTCGGTTCATCTTGGTACACCAAAATAGTGTATTGTTGTTTAATTTGCAGTTCATACGAATATATCAAAGTTTCGTCACCTATTACGATGTTGTATACGGATTTTGCAATTCTTCGGTCAAATTTTTTGAGCGTTTCCTTACACCAATTAACACGAGCTTTTTTTTGAGCTTCGGTCAAATTATGCGGAATCAATCGGGAACAGATCTTTTTCACAGCTAAATGTTCAGGCAGACTTCGATATTTAAAAGAATTAATAAAATTTGGTGCCTTACTGAAACTGATACTAAGACATCTTTTTCATTTCTGCTTGATTATTAGGAAAAAATGATGTCAAATTATTTCTAGTTATGGCGATATGCACATTGAAAGTTTTCCAAAACTTACTGTTGGAGATATAAAATATAAAATCTGCTTAATATTGACTATCAACAAAGGCTTATAACTTTCAATCTTTTGGATACAGAGAAGTGATAAATATAATGTACATTGTCCTGATACATCTAGAGTTATAGGTGGGCTTTCATTTTTCTTAAATGGCACTGACTTGTCGAAGTCTTTAATTATTGTTTAGTTACAAACGCGATATTATTTTATGGTATGCTCATAACTTGACAGTTCACAAAAATAAAATCATCGGGTCTAATTCATGTGGAAGAAAGTAATGGAAATATTTAAAAAAAAATATTTTTATATATATTTTAAAAGTTTCTTATAGGGTAGTAAAATTCCTTTACTCTGGTCATAAATAGCAATTTATTTGTGGACGATGGCTTGGGCCTGACTACTTTATCAGTGAGCATACCATATAATACACATATCACGGTTATAAGGACAATATGTCTTATAATTATATTTCTTGGTATGTGTATAACAACAATTAGTTTTTAAGCACTGAATTATTAAAAGATCAAAACAAAACAATTGACATTTAAGACAATTTTTTGAAACCAGACACATATGTTTTGTACATGGCACTCTTATTACTTACCAGATTTTGTTCACGTTTTCTATAAAGTTTGTTTCATAACATGCCTTAGACATGTTTTGGATTGTCAAGTTTTTTAGTTGTTCCTACCTCTCCCATATAGATCCAATTTACCATTTGTTCTTTAATCAAACATTGTACAATTCAAACGACCACAATTTTATCATACTTTTCCATTTTTTTTTTCTTACAGTTATAAATCATGTCTTTTCTGATCCCCCGTACCCTGCATATCGCATTCAGATGGTGCTAATAGAACCACATTAGTTTAAATTCCTTAAACCACTTATTTTTTGGAAATTAACCACTTTACACTCTACTTCCTCGCTATGAATAATTACTCTTGTAGTAAACCTTCTTTTCTTTTTAAGCACAGTTTTCTTTTCCCTTATTTTCTTATGCTGCCCCAATTTTTTGAAACTGCTATTCTTCTTTTGATTTATATCTTTACTTATTTGTATTTTTTCTACTCTTTTGATGTGCTAAAACTCTGGAAGCTCTAATTTTGATGTCAATAGTAAGTCAAGATAATATCAGATTAAGTATACTTTTGACTGTATTATAAACAAATATATTCTGCTCTAGATGCACATTAACTACTCTTCCACCCTTTTTATTTACTCTATTATCTTCATAAGGTCCCAATGGCTTATTGTTCCAAGTATGCCTTCTTCACAATAATCATGCACATTATATCATACTGTTAAATTTGTTATATTGTTTAATATTGATGAACTGATTAAGTATGTTTTTGAGCTAGCACTGTTGTCTTCAATAGGAGCAAAATGCTAATTGAACAGCTTTAATGAAGTGTAGTCTTTGTTAGTGGTTTGATTGTTTGTACGTTTAAACAAACAACACAAATTGTGAAGCTAAGACATTTGGCCTTAAACACCAAAAGGAAAATGATTAGTAATGATTAGTTATAAAGAAACTATCAAATATTTGATCAAACACTTGAATTGACGTCTTACTAACGTACAAATCAATATTCAAATCGGTGCTCACATAAATCTCTAAAAGTTGAGGAAACCATATTAAGATATACTTATAGGAGCAGTTATTGTTTCAAAATGAAGTATTAAGTTAGCTATCAGTGCACCCAGGTTTTTTTTGCTACTGCTAGAAGAGCTCTATGTGTAGACAATGGAAACATTCATAATTAATGTTCACAATGATTTAAGATACATTTTTGACAGTTCCAGAAAATACTGCCAAAGAATAATATCAAGCCCATAGTGAATAAATTATTATTTGCAGTAAACGGGCTGGATGCCAGTAGAGAAAAAAAAAACTTAATGTTATCATCTTTGACCAAGTGATAGTAGAAGATTAAGATAGTCTGGATGCACCATACTTGAGTTTTTTCTCCCGATTCGCATATTCATATAAACTGATATCCAGGACGTTAAGTGATGTTCAAGATTAAGATAGTCCGGATGCACCATACTTGAGTTTTTTCTCCCGATTCTCATATTCATATAAACTGATATCCAGGACGTTAAGTGATGTTCGAACGAATTGTTCGTTCTTGAGAACAATATTGTCTTCAAGACAAAAAATATTATCCACGCTTATGAAATAAACTAAGGATAGTGGAAATATCACACATATTTTCTCTTATAAGTGGACAGGGCACTTAATTCAGGATGAGGAAAGATTTATTTTCTTACTCTTAATAAAACAACTTTTTTGATATTGTATTCTCCATTTGCACTGTATTCCATATAATATAAAGAGTTAAGTGATACTTTGCTTTTCTTTATCTAAATATAATAATGGGTTGAGATATGTTGAAAAAAAGAATCCTTGAAATATAAAAAAATAATGTGGAATCAGTAATATATGGTATTATGAGATCTTTTTACTTGCTAATCAATATACTCCTTCTGAACTTGACCATGAACTTGAATTTATGACAGTGTAAAATGACATCCAGATCTAGGAACTAGGAAATGTCAATACGATGGAATTGTATATTAACAAAACTTAGCACCTGTGAAAGACAAACATACTTAATTCTTTTCAATCCTCGAACACCTGTCAAATACCAAAATATTGTCTCCTTAATTTTTGAGCACATTAATGGTCCTATTCAAACATGTTCTTCTATTTTTTTTTTTACTTTCATCTTATTAATTGTCAAGCAATTCAACACTATTTCGACTACATATACTACGAACCTATATGGGTTTTGATAATATTGCATTCTCTCTGCTCCTTATAGAGCAAAATAGCATATACATAACACTCTTATAGCACATTTACTGAACATTCATGACTTTGTACCACTACTAAATAGTGCTATTTCATCCCTTGTAAACATTCTCTCTAAATATGGATTCTCATTGACTTAATCATTTGAAATAATTTGTCTATTCAAAATACTATAACTTCAGCCCCTTATTAATCGCCTTCATGGTGAATACTGCTAGTAATAAGCCTTCTCCATTTCTACTATCAAACTTGACGTAATATTTTCTCTACTTCTGATTAGTATACTGCTTAGAATCTTCGTTGATTCTAGCCTATCTGCATCTACATATATCTGTTATGTAACATTTTCTAACCCATTCTCTGTAAATGCCCAAATCAAAGCACCGCAACCTTCATTTAAAATCCATGAATTTCTATCCCTCTCCATCCTTTTCTTATTGAATACACTTCCAAAGCTATCGATTCCCACTGCATTTATAATTCTCTCATGCTGTGACTGTTACATCCAACTATACAACTTTTTTATAAGTTTTTCTATTCTTAGTGATCTGAAAACTACCAGAAAATGGTACAATTCACCTGTTTCTCAACTGCCAGTTCAATTATTTCAACTGTTGAAAATGTGTTCCCAAGTATAACAATTTACCCATTTGCCCAAGTGATCTACCTTCTAAACTAATTGCGCATTCAGTTCTCACTTTCTTACTCACAAACACTAAAACTTTATTTTAAAGTTCATTCTTTGTTTTGTTTATGACAAATCATCTAAATTTGACTGTAGCTTTATCAACAATTTCACTTACGATCACTGTATCATCATTGAAACATTGACTTTTCTGCCACTTTTTCTGTATAATTGTTTCTTCAGTACTCACTGTATAATTTTCAGAAACCATGATTATGCAGGACAGATATCTAGTATTTTTATGCAAAATTATTAATTAGAATCCTTTTCATTACGTTCTGGGTTGCTATGTTGTTCACCTAACATGTTACTTATATTTAGTTCTACCTAATGATCTTTCTGCTCCTGTGATGTTGTAAATATGATGTATGTTATAAATTTTCGGATTTTTGGAAAGTATTTCTTGTAGTTCAAATGAATGTTCTTTCTACTGTTGTTATATATAAGTTATCGGTTTTAGAAAACTTTACACCATTTGCATATTTCTCTCATTGTACCACTACAATTTTGTTGCTGAATAAGAAGGAATTTTTGCGTCAATACATATACATTGTTGTCTTGATAGATGTCAGAGAACCTTAAACTTTTTAGATGCAAAAATTTTACTACATTTAATCTGGCTAATTTTAATATTTTTCAAGCTCATTTTATTTCTGGGTGCTTGGTTAGTTTATTACCCTTTTGCTAAATTGTTCTTGACTTTCCTTTTCCAGTTTCAATACACCCTCTACTTAAATTATGAATACTTTCCAACACACGTATTAGTATTAAAAGTAGTTTAACATATATCCCTGCTTGTAACTTCCGTAATTCATTGTTTATGTTTTGTTTCAATTTACAATTTTTTTTAACAATCTTGAAGGCTTACCACCCGCCTCTTTCTCTCCTACAACATTTAAATTGTCGCCAATTAACAACCATACACTCCTTTTTATTCTTATGCTTATGTCATGCAAACTATATATGGTACTATTTCAGTACGTAGACTTCCACGGCCACTGTAAATATCTCAAGGTTTTGCGGGAGATAACCATGTGTTAGCTTTTCTTTTTGCCAAAGTTTCGTCCAACTTTGCAGGGTACATTATCAAGACAAGCTTTGAAGTGCCAGATGCAGGTGCCCCCCAGCTCTAAAAAGTGCTAAGTATAAACTGACATGTAACTCTCAGAAGTGCTGCTCATGGCAATATATATCTTGATAATGTCCCCTGCAACAGTGGACGAAATGTCGGCAAAAAGAAAAGCCAGCACACGATTCTCTCCCACAAAACCTTAAGATATATATGATACTATAAATATCACTATCATTTCATAACAACCACTGATAACAAAACATGTGTAAACATTTCATAGTCCATTGACATTCTTTAGAATTCCTCTCTAATCTATTTTGAATATTTTACCATTAATCTTGTTATTGCTTTTGAATTTGGTTTTTCTATAATTATTATATCCACAACTCTCTTCTTTTTCCAATTTCTCTCATGTACATCCTCTTCTATCATAAGTTGGGGATGTCCAATTCACCGAACCATGCTTTTGTTCTCTGCTTTCATTGTTGCTCTATTTCAATTCTATTACTTTCAAATCCTATATACAGCTCTTTTTTTCTTGGGAGAAATACATGCCAATAAACTCTTGCAACTCCAAAATTATTTCTGTTTAACAGCATTTTTTTAGTTCCATTTGACATAACTCTATATATTTAAATTCTGTTTCTATCTCATCTCATTTTCTAAAAAATTCTTCGATTTGAAACTTAGATATTGTGATGATATTAGTGATCATTAAAAGAAATTTTTAATGAAGCGTGAAGTTTGGTTAGTAATTAGATAGGTAGATTGCCCTGGTCTAAATTGAAAGCAGATGACTCAAATCAAACACATTCATTAATTGTTTGGGGTGTGGTCACTGATAGTGAAAACTTTCAATTTCACACTATCCTTACAGAATTTTCTTAAGAATATTCATGCTTTATGTGAAAAATGATCTATAATTTATTCACCTAACTTGTCTAACTCTTATATTTTCATCAACACTGTTTACCCTTTTCCTCCTAAGCAAAGTTGCAACTTTACCAGCCTACATCATACTTGTATAACATGTTTCTTTAAAGCAACTTTATCACAATGTTTTCTACACCAATTTTTTTTGTTATTATGGATCTCCTATATACAACAAAGATGAAATGACGAAGGACTCTAGGTATCTGTGTAGTACTCATTTTTTTCAAAGCAATGCTTTTATAATAGAAAAAATCCTATTGTTCAATTAAAAAAAAATATATATATTTTTAAAAAAAAAAGTTGTATAATTAGGTCATAAACTCTACACAAATTAATGGATTTTTACAGTTGGTTTCAAGCGAATAAACTTTTAAATATAATTTTTAAACTTTCTCAAAAGAGGAATCTAGAATTAATCATTATCTTTTATTTGCCCTTAAATATTTTTTCAATTTTTTGACATGTAAAGTATTGTGATAGAGCCGTTTAACATGCATGCATATGTATAGAAACTAAATCCCTACTTTCGCTTGCTATCATTTCTTTTTTCAAGTGGCTATATATCTGTCTTGGAAGCATTCTCAATAGTTATCATTTTTAAAGACTACCCACGTACCCCTCTACCTCTTTTTACAACTGTTATAATAATAAAAAAAACATGTAAAACCTTATCATTGTAATAGCTTCTCTGTCAAACCATATTATATATACTTGTCCTTATACTACATAACTTCAGAAACGAATAAAACACTTGAAAATAATGCATAAATCTATAATCTATATTTAAAAATGCAACCCCTGAAAGTGGATTTGCAACCTGCTTTTTTTTAAATAAATATCTAGAAAATGTACATGTCTTTTTATAAATAATTTCATAATACAATACAATTTTTGTTGAAAAATATATTCTTGGGAGATCGAACTACTTTTTCGGTAAAAATCTTTTTGCTTTTTCTAGTCAAATATTAATTTTGTGACAAAGATCTAGGATCACTCATTTAGATAAAAGAATCAATAAGTTCTCACTACATTTACATATTTTACAGACATTTTTGTCTTAATGTAACCGTAATAACACGTCTTATTTTTAAGTTGTCTATGGCAGTATACAGATATGTAGTGAAATCCACCTTTTTCACTTTTATCTTGATTTATCAAACAAATTAGATGTGAATTTAGAAACAGTAATTTATTTGAACAAGAATTGTACAGTATATCTTAGATATATAAAACCTTGTGAAAAAATTTAACATTATTGAACAAACATTTTTGAAGATTTATTTTTTTGAACTATTTTTAAGTGCCATTCATTAAGTTTCTCTGAATAATATTGAGGATAAGGGTATAGTCATGAATTAAGAAAAATTACAAATTATTATACTTTTAAATTTGTGCACCATTCAGTGTGTACTAGCAGTAATTTGTTTTATAAGAATAATTTGTGAAATCTGACAAATGCATAGAGCATATACATTTGATACTCATACCCAGAAGCATTGTAACGATATATAGAACGTGCTGTTCTCTGTCGTTTTATTTTATACTATGTTTTATTGTATATTGCTATTATATAGGCAGGGATAGTGTAATGTATGGCAATTCTATTTTAAATGTAACCTGGTGTAATTGAATAGGTGACACATTTTCATTAGTAATTTTGACAGCTTGTCTTAGTGACATAGTATCAATTGTCCCCGTCCCCGAGGTAAATGAATACCACATGTGTATTCTTTGTAATATCATAGTTTTTAGGGTATTGCTAATCTAGTTTATATGATCTATGTACAATTGTAATCAATAGGTGACTTACTAACATGCAAAACTTATCAGGTGATATATGGTACAGTTTCCATTTATAGCTACTGGTGTATATTATTAGACTTGAAAAATACTAGCACAATTAAACAAATATATTATTCTATAAAATGATATTCATAACTTCTGAAAATATCGTGGAGCCTGCATATGTTTATTGACATAAATAATTTCCTGATAAATCAATTCTCCAATTTCATGTAGAATTTTTATCTCATAATTACTTCAATAAATATGCAATAAGAGCTTAATTGAAACATAATTTAGTAATCATTTTTCATAAACTTAATAAATATTTTATTTTAAAACATATGTTTATGTGTATGGAAATAACGGATAAGTAGTTTGTTTTGACTCTAGAAGTCAGTAAAAAAGGACGGTATAAAATATTTTTATAGATAGCTGAGAAGTGCTAACATTTTATCCATGTTTAACTGACTTAAATGAAGAATTAAGAAATACTGTTAATTTAAGTATGATTATTTGCTTTTGAAGGTACCCCTTGCAGCAGTAGATAAAAAGTTGACATTTATCAGAGCCTGTACAATTTTTTTATTGCACTCGGGCAAAATTTACTATAAAGCATCAGATCATAGACATTGTGTTATAATTTGTCTATAAAGTTTTATTTAGGAATATAATTTATTGAGGAGTCTTTTACATAAGTCATTACTTAAAGTTAGAGAGATCGAACTATTTAAGCTTAAAATTTAAAATTATATAGAAACATAAATTATTTCTTTCCTTGGTATAATTTAAAGTAACAGTTCGAAATGGATTAGGCAAGTTATTTGTACTTGGCGTAAATTCTGATTAAATATGCCTGTCACTACAAAAAAGACACCTGATTGAATATGAACTGTTATACACTTCTTATTGTTTGTAATTATGGAAATGTCCTAGGAAAATTAATGATTACAAATCTTGATTGTATTTTTTTTATAAACTGTGTTCCAAATGTTACTAATTGCATTTCTTTTTCATACATTTCCGAGTACCATATTTGGAGCATCTTTCATGAGCCAGTTTACTCATGTAAATTGTCCTATACTACAAAAATTTAATATACTTGAGAAAATAAAAAAAATATATTTTTACAATTTTAGTTAGGTCACCCAAATGTTAAGACTCATTGATTCTATATATTTATATCATTGCGCCTCACAGGGGTTGTATTTATACACATGAAAAAAAGGTATATTATTTTAGATTTTGGTTAAATTTTTAATTTTTAACATTTGATACTCTTATTCTAAGTAATAGTAAATATACAAATTTAACTTTTCAAATGTTAGATTTATTATAATTCTGGTATTATGTAAAATAACATTAATTTTTTTTTTAAATGAAACATTCTATATCATTTAACATTTTCCGATTATGTGTGTGATTTATTTTGCGTCAAAAAGTGGTTTTTAATTTTATATTAAGTAACATATTTTTACATTATTTACAAATATTTAACTTTGAAGATTAGTTGGACATTAAAAATAAAACTATCCACTTATCTTAGTATGTAACTTAATATTGAGGTATTTAATTCATTGGATATAGTTCTTAATAATTATGTTTTTTTTTGTACTATGCCAGTACACCAGTTTTTTATTATTCAATTGATTTTTACAATTCAGTTTTTACATTTAAAAGTAATACATTAGAAATGAATTTGTTTGTGGAAAAATTAAATTTTTTACAACTGCCTTTGACACTGAAAATGTATAAAGTAACTATATTATTCAAAATCACATCCATCACATACAGTCAGAAAATATTAAAATATATAGGCTGTTCCATATAAAAACCAAAATTCTAAGCTTCAAATTAATATCCATACACATAAGAAAGCTATTGGGGCGTACATGGACCAATGGCATCTAGTATTTTTAAATAAAATTATTTCAGAATTATAAATTGTGTAATTCCCAGAAATAGAGTCATGGTCATTTATTAGTATAGGAAAAAAATGAATAACTTTGTTGAAATCTATTTAATTATCTGTTATTTATCTTTATATTTATGCTTTCTCAACTGTCTTGTTGAAAGCAATATCTATTGCATACATCCTTTGTCACCCATTATTTTGGAATATAGGAAATCTACCTACTCATTTTGTTGCATAATAAGAGGGAATGACATTTAAATAATAGTTGTGATAAATTAACTTATTTAATTGTAGGAAAATTGAAAAAAGTGCATTTTAATTGTAATGCCTAATTGAAATACATAGTTCCAGTTAACTTTTTTTTAAGTACGGATGGCTCAATGATAAAACACTTGTCCAACACATTTCAATACAAATTCACTATCAGGGGGTAGTAAGTTCAAATCTGCGGGGAGCTGATGTGTATTTTATCTGAATATTTATAATTTTAAATTAATTTAATATTAATAAATAATTATTATTTAGTTTGTTTCGTTCAGTATATTGTCTTTAAAAGTAATTTTAAATAATAAATATTTAGATAAAATACACAGACTATTTTAACGTAATTACCACAAAAGTTTATTAAGACAATATTTTTCATGTATACTAATTTGTGCAGGGTTGATTATTCTTATTAATTGAAATATAACTAGGCACTTAACATTGTTAGACTTGATACTATGATACAATAATTAGCTTTATTGTAAAACTATAAATATATTTTGTCTGTAATTGTTTGATTTAAAATATAAGAAGAGCAATTTAATTATTAACTCATCTTCATCTTAAAATCTACTAGAAAGAAAATGTCGTTATTAACAAAACTAATATACGATTTCTCGTAAGATTCCAAACTTAGTAAGTTTAGAACATCGAGATTTGCCTTGAACTATAGTTACAAGCTGCAATGTTCTTTGATTTTTTATGACTATAAGGGGTCCTCTAACATTCTATGCTCGTAATCTGTAGATTCGTATCTCTGTTAGTGTTTCATAAATTTCTAAAAACCGTTCTACAAAAAAAGTTATTTGTTAGCTATTAGTCAACAACTGGTTCTTTACCTTCCCTTTTTTTACCCTAACGGGTTTATTCACCATGTTGTGTATTGACTTCATTTTCAATCAATGTTGTTTTCAACCTTTTTAAATAAAAAATGTGCTGTAACCATGGTAATTTTATCATAGAAGCCACTGTCTTATTTTTCACTGATATGATCATCTGCGATTTACTTAAACTTCCTCATTTCACAGATACCTATTTTGATCTAATTGCCCTTACTTTTTATCATGTTCAATCCTAAAGTTCCTATTTACCCCATTCAAAAAGATTATCACCTGAACTTTGGTGTAATAATGCTTTCACCGGCACTTTTATTTATGTGGTTATTGGAGATGTGGCTGTATAAGATAAACGATAACTTATTTCAATTTGTGTGTAAGTAAATAATATACTTGGTAAAATATAATAGTTTTGTTTTTTACAACACCTTCATGACTAGTTATGAAATAAAACTAGTAAGTCAATCTGTGAAATTAGACAAAGTATATTGGTATCATCCGTAATATTAATAAATCTGTTCTTAATTTATATAAGTTCTAGTTGTTTCTATTGGTTTATGTGTACTTCTCTGAGAATTATTAAATTAATTTCCAGTTAGTCAAAAACAATGTCCGTTAGGTTACAGGTTTTTCTAATGCACTCTGTAATAGTAATTGGTACTTCAGTTTTCTTGGAAACTGGGTGTGAATGAAGGTGGTCAATTTGTTGTTCTCGATTAGGTTTCCTGAAAATTTGTTGTTCACCTCTGGTAGGCAACTGGAATAACGTTTTGTTTTAGCTACAATAAGAGTCTGTCATAAACTTTTATTATCCTCATTCAGCCTCTTTGTAATTGTTTCTAGATTACTTCTGGGCTGTTGTAATGAAATGCATCTTTCTTTATCAGAAAAAAGTTCACATCTGTTCTATGTTGACTTTTTATTCAAGATTATGGTTACTTTAAACATTTCTGTTCTTAATAGTGCATCTCAGAATTAGTTAATGTTGGGGGTCTAGACATATAAATTTGTATGCTTCGACTGGTTACCCAAATTACTCATTCGCATGACTTCTTTTCGAAACAAATTTATTAAATTATTCAATCTAATTGGTGATATCTTCATTATTAAATAAGTTGACCAGTTGGGGTTTGATGTATTTTGATGACATGTTAAAAGTAACTTCATCAGCTCATACCAACTATGATGACATATTTAATTTACTTCTCATAAATACATACCTAAGCTTGTAATATACTTCTACCATTATAATCTATATGAATATTGTTTCTGGGTAGAAACCATGTAGAGGCTCTGATAAATTCTGACATTTCGTTCACTGTTGCATTTTCATTTTCAAGGCAAGTGATGTTACTTCAAAGAATGAACTGTGGATGAAACGTTGGCACTTATCAGGGCCTCTACACAGTTTCCATCCGGAAACAGCATTCATATACCTATGCTTGTTTTTTAGAAGAATATCCATTTTAGTCTGAAGTAAACTTTTTTTTTCTCGCAGGATTGAACCTCAGAATTAGCATAGCCTCAAAAGTTCTCAGTTTGTGTTCACGATTTGTATGATTCTTTTTTTAACAACTTGCAGGCACAAAACAAACAGATTTGTGACATAAGTTGACATTACTTCAGTATTTTCACGTGATGTGGATGATATGAAGTGGGGTAAACATAGTCAAAAATGCTGCTTCAATACTACTGTATCATCATAATTTTTATAAGTAATATATGAGTCCTCTATTTGACTGCACATATGTTTGCTTTTGCTATTCTTTTTCTAATTTTCCGTGGTTTTATTTAGTAGATTAGATATTATTATTTTGATACAGTAGCTGATTCTTATTCATACCTTGACGCAATGAAAATGATATCTCTGTTTCCTCTATTGCATTATTTGTGCCATCTATTTTATTAGACTAGAGATGGGTTTATGATTTGGGTTGTTCCATTGGAATGTATCTATTGGACTTTGCTTCCACATTCGGACTTTAATGCCCAATGATATATTACATCCTGTACACTGTTTTTGTCCTATAGTTAACCTAGCATTAGTTGTAGGGCTATAACTATATTGGACCCTATATTTTATCTCTGGATACTAATTTTCCTTTTAATAGTTAATAATGTTAGCTTTGATAGCTTTTCAGTTCTAATTATTGATGTCAGTTGTAGGCGATATTTTGAAGGTAGTCAAGTAAAAGATATGGGCATGGAAAACTGCATACATATATATACTAATCTAAACTATTATTATGTTTATCTTGAGACTTGTAAAAAAGTGGATTTAAGTTTAACTCTGAAAAGTTTATCTGGGTATATAACAGCGTTTTTTCTTATTTGAAAATGTATACTAGAGTGAATTCAGTATAAGGAGGCAGTGACGTCAAAAATTTGAGCGAGAGAGTCATTAGCCCCAGAAACTTTTATGTAACAGTTACTGATAAATAATGCTGTAAGCAATAGGCAGTGTTTACATTGTTATGACAGTAGACATCTTCACACTTTCAAATTTGAACTCGTCCAAATTGAAATAAACCGACATGTGCATGATGATGCTGATACCTACTTACAGTCAATTGATCTTATATGTAGTTTGTTCCTTTCCATCAAAATTAAAATATTAATTTTGCTAATTAAGTAGCACACTTCCATATTTTTCTATATATTTTATTAAATACAGGTTATCTTGTCATTTTTGATTATGTAGGTTATTGACCCAATTCAAGTGTATGGAACTGAGTTCATCCTGGGTTGTGTGTGTTTGAGATGCTATTTATTTCATATTTTCATATCCATCTAGTCTTCTCAATCCACGGTGGACTCCCAAGTTAAACGTAGTTCATAACTGTGCTGATAGTTATTATAATATTTTCTCCATATATATCCATGCTACTGTGTATTGATGACATTTTCGTGTTCTATATTCTCTTAGGACACTTATATTTATTAATATTTTAGCCAGTTCTTTCTTTGTAGTCCAAATTGAGTCTTGTCCTCTTGGCTGTTCTATAGGTCAGGTGCACTGAACATATCCATTAAAAGCCATTGAAAGTGCTAAAGTTATGCATAACTTTATAGCCTAAGATGTTTATATAGGTGCCGCTCTTCATTTATTCTAATTATCCATGAGCTATGTTCTTGTATAAGCCCAAAAATCCTTTGTATTATTCTCCTATCAAGCCATCGAAGGTTTCTGTGATGATGTTTCCATGACATTTTGTTATATCTACCACGAAAAGTTGTGATAAAAATTACCAATTGCTGTTGACTCATTTTTCTCTAGTAAGTGTTTATGGGAAATTTCTCATTGTTAGTTGGAATTCTAGTTAACTACCTACTATTGCTTTGAATTTTACACAAGATTATATTATTTTTTGAGAGTAAATAGGAATTTTTCTAAAAAAATTATTAAATGGTTAAAAGTGTTGCATTGAAAATATTTCAACTTAAACGATAATATTTGTAGGAAGTTCTGCAATCAATTTTAGCTACTATATTTTCATTTACTCTTAAATTTAAACTTTGACTTGAAGATTGTTATTGAAAAAGTATCATATACCACTTATACAATCGATAATCTGAAGGTCGTGGGAACAAATCCTATACCAGTTTTTTTCAGAGCAATTCATTAAATTGAAAATATTACCGTTTGTTGAAATTGTTTTCCCTAGTTTTACTTAGTCACTGTGCATTAGTTATGTTAGCATCATTTAGTCTGGTGTGCACAAGTAATGACAGTAGTTGCAGTATTGTTATATAACTGTAGTATTATTTTGTAGGGTTATCATAGACAAACGTCAAAATATATTTAATTAAATAACTCAAATATTTTAAAGAATATATGTACAATCATTAAATTGAAAATATTACCATTTGTTGAAATTCTTTTCCCTAGCTTTACTTAGCTACTGCGCATTAGTTATGTTAGAATCATTTAGTCTGGTGTGCACTAGTAATGACAGTAGTTGCAATATTGTTGTATAACTATAGTATTATTTTGTAGTGTTATCATAGACAAACGTCAAAATATCTTTAATTTAATAACTCAAATATTTCGAAGAATATATGTACAATCATGTGTTCCAATAAAACCACTTTCTTTACGATATCTGCTCAAATGGGTATCTATTTCTTGAATTAATGTTATAGTGCATTCAATCGTTAAAAACTATAACAATGATAATTTGTTGGGGGATATGCTATGTTTATTCTAATTTTTTAAAATTGTCGAAAATGTATCATATTTTGTAATTATACCAAGTTATTCATGTCCTTTGAGTATATTGTACAAATTTCATATTTATAGTATCCTTGAAACTTTCAGTGATATGCTGCTCAAATCAATATGGTTTTCATTTCTGATAACTGGATCATTCATTACTTATAGTTTCTATCATATAAAAATGTGTTTTATTATAAATCAAAATAGTAATGTAAAACTAACCCTTTCCATAACTTATAATTTATGAACAGCTGTAATCCAACTACATTTTATACTAAAGAATTCTGTTTCTGTATATATTGTAAATTAAATTTTTTTGACCCTTTATATAAGGCTGACATTCTAAAATTAGTTACTAAATGTATTAAAAAAGGAACTTTTATATTTTAGAAACTAATGTATTGTTTTTGTTTCAGACTTCTCTCGATGCGAATACATTGGTTCAACTACAACAATTACATCGAATCTTGATGCGACAGAGTGGAGAAAATCAGGCTAAACAAGAGCAAGGCGTTCACTTTGACAGAAAGTTACTTGATTTTGATTATGGTAGCGATGAAGACGAAGCACCTACAAATCCATCACCTAACACACTTACGAAAAATGCAGCACTTGAATCAGTTGGAAGGTAAGTTTAACACATAATATTATGCTAACTTGTTAAAGTTAGAAGTTGAGTTGTAAGACCCATTACAAAGTTCAATTGCAAAAATGTTACATTTATTTTATTATATGTCTATTCATACATTTATTTTATTATATGTCTATTCAATAGATTTTTATTGAAACATAGGGTTTATAAATATTTGAAATGGGATAATTCAACGATTGTAATCCATACTTATTTGGAAGAAACTTTTTGTTAACATGGCAATCAAATTATATTATTATTTGGTTCTACCACAAACTAAGAGTTTAATAACCCATATGAGATCAGCAGTTATTAGTATGTAAGACACAAGTGACTAGCATTATGGGGGTATTCTAGTCTAGAGGCACAAATTTTTGACATTTTTTCAAGTTCGATAAAAAAAAAAAAATATTTTTGCTGTAAATTTTTTTACCAGATATTTATAGATGTTTTAAGAATACACAAAAAAAATTCTTCAAAAAGTGGCAGGTAAAGTGGGGGGTAAAAAAAAGAGCGCGTCCGGGTTGACATGATTCCAACCCTTCTAGTCGTCTGAAACAAAAAGGAAAAAAAGATTCTTAATTAGCAAGGATGTCGTTATAACCCCTACCCCAAAGAAATTTTTCTTTTTTTCACAAAATGGCGACTGAAAAAAAAATCAATTTTCGCCTTTTTTTTTCGCAGTGATTAATTTTTTATAAATAGTAAAAAACATTATTTTGGCATAAATCTGGTAGGGGCGATAGAGGGTTATATAGAGAAGGTTCATACAAAATTTCAAGTAAATCGTACGTTGCTTGAAAATTGAAACTAAACATGGAAAAATTTCAACAAAATACGTTACAACGACCTTCGGTTAATCTATTTCTAAGTAAAGAGGGGTTTCTATGGGGTAATTCATCCTCAGGTAGTCGGGGAATGTCTATTGTTCGATTTGTTCCCGCAAGACCGGTTTAGTTGCTGCGTCACTAAAATAGCTATAACTCCGTAAATAATTGGAATTTTGAAAATTCTATTTGAGGATATATTCTTGAAAGACTAAACTTTGAAAATATGAAAAATAAAGAAAATCAATTTTTTCAAAATTCTAGACTAGAATAACTCCTTAAAGAATTTCCAGAAATTTTTGCAGCTTGTTCGTGTTGAATGATCTGGTTAATTATACTTTATAATACATTATTTTCCATATTAGCCTCTTTACTGATAGAACTAGAAAATGTTCCAATTATTAACACTATAAAGAGTGAATGGGCTTACACTCTTACCAAAAATTCACACATATTATACAGGTGTCGCTAAAATGTTTGGTCACATAAGAAGAAAATTCATATTATAAAATTGGCCCATGTGTTTTGTGGTGGTACTACACGTTTATGATTGTATGTAGGCTTATCAAAAAGTAAAAGTCTTAATTTCACACAAAATATGAAACCTATACTCCTTACAATGAGAAAAATATTCAAGCTTACCTGCTATTGTAATTACACGAGCACAAAAAAGCTTTTCACCTAAACTGTGTATATATTTGAACTAATATAACAACAATACATAATTGTCATAATACAAAACAAGTTGTATATTTTTCATTTTAAGTATAGATGGTGCTTGTATAAGATGATGTATCAAAGAAATATGAGAAAATTTCAACAAATATAGCCAAAGAAATTTCAAATGTGTGGTATCACCGTTTTATCACAAAGCTCAGAAGGTATAAGACAGTTTTTTATGAATTTATCAGGATGATTTGACTAATTGACTTTTGATTTGGTGTACAGTTTTTACTTTTAAATATATATCTTACTGCTATAAGTTTTGAAAATACATATGCCAATGGTTATATTGAACTTTTGATAAGAGTTTTGAAATTCGTGCGATAAAATTGAAATAAACCAGTTACAAGCATGTGTTTCCTATTGAGATCACATTTACATTTTGAGTTTGAATGTTGATGCGTTTAGTGTGTCTCCTTATAAGCTCTAATAGTAGTAATTCCTGAAAGTAAAAAATTTATGTATGTGTTTTGTTTCACATATTTTTTATTAAAAAGTACATATTATACATATTCTTTGGAATTTGAACATTTAATTTTTCCATTCTTTTATCCCCATAACATATGTATTTAATTGAGATTCTCATAAAATGGACAGTCAGTTATAATGGACTAATTTTCTTGGTCCTTCGAAGTCCCTTATAAGTAAATTTCACTGTATTTATAAATTATTTTTAGTGTAATTAATTATTTGAAGTTTTCCAAACTTTTCTCCATACAGGGTGCACTATAAATATAAACATTAGAATAATGAACTTAGTTTTGACAATATTTTAATAAACTAAACCGACCAAGCATTAAACATATGTTGAAAACCTAAAAGAATTTTATTTAAAAAAAAAATACTGAAATGGGAGTTAGTGTCATAGAAAAAAAGTAGTTTTTTTTAGAAATGATTGGCCATTCTTCTATGGCATATGATTATCTTTTTATAGCACAATGAAAACGGGTTTAGAATGTTTGGATATGTGTTTTACTGAAAGTTAGTTTCTTTTAACATGTTCAATACTATAAGGTTAGAAAAAATAATTTCACAATTAAAAGGTATGTGAA
This sequence comes from Sperchopsis tessellata, assembly GCA_033557685.1. Taxonomy (NCBI): domain Eukaryota; kingdom Metazoa; phylum Arthropoda; class Insecta; order Coleoptera; family Hydrophilidae; genus Sperchopsis; species Sperchopsis tessellata. The sequence continues at coordinate 22,409 of JAWQRN010000545.1, forward strand.
ATTTCGTGCGTTTTTATAAGGTTAGGAAATTCTTGTCTCACAAAAGAGAGTGTATAATATGTTAAAATATATGATGAAAATTTTCTATAAATGTGTCTGGAAATGGTTCCTTGAAGAGTAACAGGCAGTTGAAGAACTCACAATGTGGTTTTTTTGTTTTATTTTTTATTTATTTGAGCTAGGCACTTCAAACATAGTATACAGTCATATTTCATGAATTGCTATACACTTAATTAGAGTGGACTCCACCTATAATGGGCGAATTTCATGAGTTCCGTATAAAAAAACTTGTTATTTTAATCCATTACAAGGGGAGTCGTTCAGTATATCCTTATGCGATACGAGCTGAGATAACATATTGAAAAGATGTGTTTGTTATCGAGATCACATATACAGTTTTACATTGAATATTGATGCGAACAGAGTAACTCCCTATAAGTGTTGTAATAATGTTTGAAAGTAAACGTTGTCTGTGTATTTTGTTCCACATGTTTTTGATTAAATAGTACATACAATACATCTGATTTTGGACTATGTATTATATTTATTTATTTGAAAGTATGCGTTTAATTCAGATTCTCCTAAAATGGTCCCTCAAAATCTATTGTCATAATCGGTTTTACAGATTTTTTTTAAGGTCACCGGACTATACTACTGTTCAGAGTTTTCTACATTGGGTCATAAACAAACCAGAAAAAACAAATGGAAATTTGTCGATCGAGCTTGGAATCAAAATGGAAAGCATATTGAACTCCATTAGTAAATTAATTTTGTTTGCATGCGATTTATTTGTCGCAAGAAATTACATTTCAAAGCAAAATCAAAATATTATTTAATCTTTCATATCTTATTAATTTATTTGCATTTAAAAAAAGAGCTTTTTTGAAAAATGTACTTATAGACATAAAGGTAATTTTTAATCCTGCATTGTCACGAGACTTTGAAATAACTTGTTTCAGTGTGAAGTATTTCATCAAATATGATTGTTTACTAAATTTGAAGTCCCTAGGTCTAAGTGATCGATAGTTATTCAAGAAAAACTGCATTTTGAAGCTTATCTTTAATGACTCTTCGGGAATTATGTTCAGACACATGTTTATCAGACATTTTACGCATAAATTGAAATATGAAAAACATTCACAAAAACTATTTAAGAGTAAAACACATTCATTCTATACAATTCAGAAGATAATAACAGAATATGCCCTGTGTAATGCTCTATTTAGTAGCCAAGACAGCATTGAATACAAAATTATGCATGAAACCAAAAAACAAAATTGTCACTTGCAAAACAAATAAATAATGCACCCACACACACACACATGACATCAATCTGAATGCATACGAGCTCTGAGAAAGTCACCCAAAAAGAAAAACATCAATGGTGGGGCACATTAACGATCACTAATTGTCTTATCTTCAGGTTTTCCGGGAGATAACCGTGTGTTGGCTTTTGTTTTTGCCGACGTTTCGTCTGCCGTTACAGGGAACATTATCAAGACATGTAGCTACATGAGCTTCATGTCTTGATAATGTCCCCTGCAACGGGGGACGAAACGTAGGCAAAAACAAAAGCCAACACACGGTTATCTCCCGGAAAACCTGAAGATATTTACTGTGGCCGTGGAAGTTTACGTACTGATCACTAATTGTGTCACATATACACTGACATTTTTGTCTTCCTATGGTCAATATGAGTTTATGAAATTTGTATTACAATGTATATCCGAACTGTGGCGTTGTTTAATTTATTCCATTTCTTATAGTTTATTGTCAAATCCTGACATACTTCGCCAACTTCAAACATTGCAACAGACGATGTCGCAGCATACACAACAGGATCTTGATTTGGATAAATTAAGAAAACTTCAAGAGATGAAGCAACAAGAAGAAGAGTTTGACAAACATCTTGCCCAAACGGTCCCTGTAAGTATAATTTGTAGAAGATGCAATTCTTATTTATTCCGATATTTTAATGTTTCTAGAATCTTCCTTTCGCATCGGAATGTGAATTTAAACCCAATCAAACGAATTCACCAGCTGTATTGGCAGGTTATTTCTTATCTGGTGCTAACATGAGTCAGCCACCACCTGGTTATAAACCACCAACATTTGAACCACCACCACGAGAAGAAGACGGCACTATGGAATCAGAGATTGCTTTTGTTGGTACAAGCAGCAACGACAATGACGTTGAAGTAAGTACTAGTCCATCTTAGTACAAATGTTTACCATGGATACTATGAACAATCCATATGCCATACCAGTGGTTAATGGTGCAAATAATGTAGGTTACTGATGTATATTAGAAATTTTGAGTCAAGACTGTGTGGAAGTTCTGAAGTATTTAAAAAAACCACAAAATCCAAAATGTTGGATGTAAAAATTTAACATATACATTGAAGTACATAGGAAAATTATCATTTCTAAAAACAATGCAGCTTAAATGCATTTTTTCAATTTTTTAGTGGCGAAGAGAGAATGCTGTGTGTCCTTAGAGACTAAAAATTTAGCATATAGGAATTTTACTACTTCTAGTGTCCTAATGGAAATTAGGTCCTTTAATGTGCATGTGTTCTCATATTCATACAGTATATGGAGCCATAGTGTTGGATCAGTTCCATTTTCTGAGTTTGTACCATTCGATCCTACAGCATACGGAATAAGCTTTATTTATGAATCTAAAAAAGAACTGATGGATCATCTGGGATAGCTTGATAAATTTAAACTAATGCTAGTAGGAAGTTATTTATTTGTTATAAAGGGTATAAGATTATCAACAGAATTAATATGTGTTTGCTGTTTTTTAATATTGACTTGGATTATTGCTTTGTGTACATTTCCTTGTAACAAATATGTCAAATTCTAAATTTATCAAAAATTCCTTCTCACACTCAGTTTTTTTATTAATATATGTTAATAAAATATAGTCATCCATTTACATTTCTGGTGTAAACATTTAAAAGTGTCGGCTACTGTCAATGATCAAACGGTTTGATCAACATTATTTTATATTCTAACATTGACAGTATAGCCACTTCACTATAATACTCTAATGGATGACTGTTTGAAGGTAGGTCTGTACTACAAGGAGATTTCATTAGAAATGTATACTAGAACAGGAACCTATTCTGATCTGAGGTACATCAAACGGGCTTTTTTTAAATATAAATTATACGGTAGTAAATTTTCAATTTTTATACATTTCAATGGCTCTAGGAAAAATATTAATCGTATAAGTTTCACCATATATGTCATAACAAAAAATAAACATTTCAGTTGATTGTACAAAGGGGCGTCTTATGACAGGGTTCTGTACTGATGGCCTGGTCGCTAGTTAAATAGGTTATAAGTCAAAAATAATAAACAATTGCAATAATATTATAAATAAACTTTAGTTCTGCTATTATATTGTTATGATAACACAACTTTAATTTTTCATTATTTTTGTACCAGGTATACAATATTTGAATAAAATAAAACGGCCAAATATTGAATGTGTGTACATCACAACTGTAAATTGATAAATACAAAAAAAAAATGTATGCAGTGCTGTATCAAGTAGACAAAAACTAATGAATGGCCCATGCATACCATATGTAGATTAGGTTAGCCGCATTGATTTGACGATAGTGGGCTCAATTGTAATTGTGAGAATGTGTGATGATGCCGCCGTTTGTGCGATCTTTTTATACCTTGTTCCCTTTAAAGGGGTTGCTCTGACTGCGAACTGCCCTATGCTGTAAAACCTTAGCCAATATCTAAAAATCTAAAACGAGAGTGAAGTAAAATTTACCATACCTACCCTATACGCTATATTAACACTTCATAAACCATTAAACAATGAGAAAATCTATTCATTAAGATCCTGAATACAGTCTATAAATTATAATTCTTCAATTTTCATTTATTTTAAGATAAAATGACAAATTATTTTTGTCATTGCCAAAAGGAAGGTTGTATGTACATACATGCAAAATAAATATCTTGATTCTTTAGATTTTTGTTCAAGTAAATCAATCGAATATTACATTTTTTGCACTTAAATAAGTTTATTATGTATGAATGTAGTTTCCGGGTGGAAACCGTGTAGAGGCTCTGACAAGTGCCGACGTTTCGTACACTGTTGCAAGGGACATTTTCAAGGCGAGTGATGTTACTTCAATAAATAAATTCACTGCAGAGCCTCTACACGGTTTCCACCCGGAAAGAACATTCATACAGATACTAACCGTGGAAGTCTATTACATTTAAGTTTATTATATTTGAGGACTTCAAATTGTTCTGAATTTATTAAAAAAAACCTTAGAACAGTGATATTGTTTTTAACAATTTGGTATAATTTAAGCTATTACTAAATTTTATTGTCCAAATGTATATACATATGCCTTTATAATTTATATTGAGTTTCTCAGGGCACGGGTTTGCCGGGTTGTAACTGCAGTGGGATTTACGTGGGTTGTTGCATAATCAATAATTGGATGTATGATTTCACTGGCTTCACATAGAGTCAATTTGGCCTAAGAAGACAATGACGTTATCAACAATTAGTGTGAGATCTAGCCATTTGCACCAGTAACTTTTAAATTACAAACACGGACAAATAGATAAGCTCAGTGCTGTACGCAATACGCAGTGTGTAGGGTAGGTAACAGTTCTGTTGATAGTTGGCAGCTGTACACCACCTAGATTCAAATTTGAACTCGTCTAAACCGTAAAATAATGACTGGACATGATGACGTCACTTTCTTATAATGAATTGACTATACCTGTGGTCATATGCATGTCTCTATTTTATTAAATATAAATGTTGAGCTTCAGAATAACATTTTCATTTAAATGTCAATCAAATGAAAGTTTTGGAGCAATATAACTTCTTGAATATAGCTATTTTCAGTATTCTACACAGTCTTATCTCAGAAGTTTTGAGATATATCAGAACTACTATTATAAAATGTATTGAGAATCGTTGTTGGTTATTCCCAATTTTAAAGTATGGCATTGACTCATGTCCAAAGGCAACCAAATATATTATTTTGCAGATCATATCTGCAAAAATTTAGAGTAACCTCTAAACTGCTGGTGAAATTTCTTATGTTTATATATATGTTTAGTTACTGGAGCTATCCTGTGGTTCCAGGCATTTGCACCCACTTTTTGTTGAGTAATAGTCTGCAGTTTAACTTGATAATGAATTTCAAACTGTGTAGATAGATACTACATTTAAATTAAGAAGTTTATGCTTGCTGCGTTATAGTTTTTTATTTGAAAATGTCAGATTGGCATCCTGTGTAAGTGTTGAAACAAAGCATTTCCAGTTTAACTGCAACTTTTTTACCTGTCTATTGTTGTTCAATTTCTTCTTTCGTAATCCATCATCACAGGCCTTAAATGTTTTGATTGGGTTTATGTAGCATATTTCTTCTTGACAGTGGTCTCTTTATTGGTTGGTGGTTCGTTTGCTCACATATTGTGACGTGTAAGAAAAATACGAAGGAAAATTTTCATTTAGATTATTACAATATGCAGTACTAGAATCAACCAATTTTTTTTTTATTTTTTAATCTTTCCTTTTTCCCGTTGTTCGTGATTCCAGTTTTTGTTTTTAATTCAGAAATTTCATAGTTTACATCCTTACATATGTCCGAATCATTTCAGTGGTACTTAATCTATAGCCCTTCTTACCGATTTAGCCTATCATTTGGGCTGGACGCTTCATTTATTATTCTGTCTCTTCTAGGTTTTTCATCTTTTTTAGGAATTTTGCAGTTCCATATTCTGTTACTGACATTCTCAAATACTTCCAAATTCTAGGTCTCACTCGCATATACTTTCTTATCTATGAATTTTATTCCATTAAGACAAACCTAAATACTCCTAGCACTTTTTGTAAATGACATTCTTCAAATGGTATGTATGAAGAATTTATACTGCGATTTATTGTGTTTGAATATAGTTCTGTCTTCTTATGAGCAACTATTAAGTATATGTTTTGCTAAAATTATAAAAATTCAATTTTTAACAATGCCAAAAGATTCTTCAGGTTTTCCGGGAGATAACCGTGTGTTGGCTTTTGGTTTTGCCGATGTTTCGTCCGCCGTTGCAGGGGACATTATCAAGACAT
>JAWQRN010000546.1:0-28527 GCA_033557685.1 Sperchopsis tessellata
TATATATATATGTAGATATATATAAGAAAGAATAATAATAATAAGAAAGAATATATAAATAGGTAAATTAAAAAAATCTAAAATTTAGAAATGATATATTACTATTTTATTTAAAAACCATTCACTAGACTAGATTTTTAAATTTAAATGAGTTCAGTCTTATGGAAGCATCGAGTAAAGATTTCAAGACGATAAAATTGCTCACATATATCGGGGAAAAGTTCTTAAACTTTAATACGTGATAAAAAAAAAACACTTAGTCATATATAAAGTTTTAAGAACCGTATTGTGCAAAATCATTCAGTAATTTGATAAAATTGAAAGTTGCAAGTTTCAAAAGTGGAGGAAACGTTCTCGCCCTTGATTTTCCTATTATTGGGGCATATACTGCTCGAAGAACCAGAATGTTGGCTCTATAAAGCTCGAAGCACCAAAATGTTGGTTTAAGGGTCGGGTTATGAATTTAAGAACGACTGTCTTGGTTGTGAGTTTAATGTGTACTCGTCTTTTTGTTGAGAATTGAATGTGTACTGAACCCCAAAACTTCTCTAGTTATATAAAAGTCCCGTTAAGGCCTTAACGCGCATTATTTCAATCTTTAATATTTCTTCATATATTTTCATATAAGTTTCATACTATGTTGAAAACACCGAGTCATACTCCAAATATCAATACATATTACCTATTAAAAACTATTAATTAATCATGGGTTAAGTTTAGGTTTATATAGTTTCAGGAGAAGATTATCTTTTCTCATTTGAACATTGGCGCTACCTGTAGCGTCATCTAATAGAAAAAAACTCCGTAGCGTCCTATCTATAATAACGAGTCCCCAGGGATTCATCCGTTTATCATTTATCCGATACCTGAAGAGGTGATCAACGTATCTTATGTGTTCGAACGGCATCTCATGAGATTGTGATTTAAAAATGTAAGAACGACCAGACCAAACATTAAGGTATACTAAGGATATTTCCTACATAATGAGATAAGAAAGTTAATTAAATCAAAAACTTACGTTGGGACAAAAACATTAATTACCCACATCTTAACTAGTCTGATGTCCTCTTCGTCGAACATCACCTGAAACAAGACAATAAACAGTTTTTATTTATATTATTATCAACTAGATAGACACATTGACATATGTTATGTCCTAATAAATTTGGAAATTGGGATATAATATCATAAATAACTTTTGATTCCGTAATATCATGACATTGAACTATACATTAAATGCACAATTTTATACGGTGTATTAGCCGATGGTAAAACGACCAGAGCTGAAACAACTAGGGGAGAATGGTAATATTTTCAATAAACTATATCCTAGAACCAGAATCAGCGTGTATGCGTCTATATGACCTTAAATTTATAAAAAATGGATTATATTTTTTTAATTTATAACATAATAAACAAACTATAATTATTTTTTAGAGATAACTAAATCGCTCTTTATAAAAACCTATCTGTGAAATAAATACTTACACGAAAGATGAAAAACTACACATCTTTATTTTTCAAGGGAATCCTTACAAAGTACACAACTCATACACTTAATATATATTCTATTATCACATAAATAAACAATCCACGTTATTCACGAAATACAAAAAATATAGTTTTTACTAAATTCATAATTTTTTAAAATTGCTATAACATTGATTGCGCCCTCATACGGTAACCTTTGGTTGTAAAAATATGACCTATTGTTAGCTGTAGGTACCTGGGATACGCATTAGGTTCTTTCTCGTAATTGCGGTAGAGGGCGCAATGTGATTGAATTCCTATTGCACTTATGCGTTTGATTTAGTAACCATAGTATACTTTAGAATAATCGTTAGCTTTGCGCAGAGGCGATATCGTAACCAATGAGGTTTATCCGAGGTGCGATTATTGCTAGTTGAAAACTTTAACCAATACCCCGCCACGTGGACGTGAAATACCGTCCGCTACGGCAATTTTTGTAAGCCCTGAAGGGGGCCCTTAAATAATAAAATCATTAGTAAAAGAGTATCTCTTTGAACTTAAACACCACCAAGAAAAATATAACCGCAACCACAGAATCGTTCAGTCTCGTAACCGTTTGTAACATTATATAAGTGGAGCCCTATACTTCGGTTGCATCTATGTTATTGATCACACTGTATTTATTAAGCATGTATATAAGACGGTCTGTCAAAAAAACATAACCTAAAAATCAAACGTAATATGGAAGTTGATACCTCGTCAAAGTTAACAGCTTATTTAACAGAAGCTGAAGAATTAGCCCAAGATATTTTAACAGAGAAAGAGCAGAAGCTTGAATTATCAAATGCTTCAAATAAGTATAATGAAGCAATACGAGCCCTAGAAAAAACTGATTCAAGGAAGACTTGGCTAAAAGTAAGCAATGTTTATGTAGAACTGCCAGTGCAGGAATGTAAAGCAATTCTCAAAGAAGGTATGTTTTTTATCGACTCTGTACTACTTATAAACAGTAGATATTACAAGTGAATTATGGCTACTAAAATAAACAAACATTCTATTCTGCAATTCGATCTATCACAAAAGTCTTACATCGAATTTTTCTTACCTGTGTGAATAGTGGGTTAGTAATTGAGTGCAAACAATTATAGAGTTTTGTTGAATGCGGACTGTAATAGTGTATAAGTTTTTAACGTTTACACCAACAGCATAAATTTATTTGATTAAATTTTGACATTTTTCTTGCTATATTACTGTATTTATTAATTGTAAGATTATAACTGTAGCAAACACTTCTTATTCAAGTCAATTTAAAAAACTACAAACTTAATTTACAAAATATTGATATTTCTACAATATTTTTTTATTTTAGAATATTGTAAGTTTGTATCTACAATTTTTAAAAGTATTTATTATCAAAAAGCTACATTTAATTTAGGAAATTCAAACTGTGCAAGAATTATTTGATATATGTAGAGTATAAGTAAGTTTGTAAAAGTATGTTATTCAAGGTGCAAAGTTGATTTTGGGACATTAGGAATTCTCATGTTAAACTGGACTTCTCCAAATATTTAGAGGAGAATGGTCCATACATAATTTGATTAATCTATTTTCAAAAAAACTATTATGAAAATTATCAAATTTGCCTTGACATATTTTGCAACAAAAAGCAATAGTTGTTTTGTATTTTTAATTAGTATTAGTGTCAAAATATTTATTTATAATTTAAACAGTAAAAAACATTTATTGATAACAAACAGTAAATAACTAAAAAAAATATTAATAGATAGCTAAGGTAAAATGGTAAATTCCTAGACACACATATCAAAACAAAACATTAATAGCTAGGGAAATAGGCTACTGATTAATAAGATGTGGGTCAATCCATATCAAATCAACCAATTTAATTTGAAAAGGTTGCAGACAAATTTTTCTTTTTTTACCTATGTTTGTACTATATTCAGAGAGTTGAAAACAGGTATTCATTAATTTTTTAGATTTTTTTTGAGCAGCTATTTGGTTCAGACGGTCAGCCTACTTTGCATTTTACAGAGGTTTGCGTTAAACTCTGTAGTTTCTTGGTTTTGCAAGATATTGAGTTCAAACAAAAACCATATTAAAGAGCATAAAATGTACAACATTTTATGTTCAGTTTATATTTAGCTATACTTAATTGTAAGTAAACAAAAAAAAAGTTAAATGTTAAGGTGTTCAAAATAAAAATCTACTCCTTTGAAATTAAAAATTTTAAAGAAAAAATTAAGACTCACCTTCCATTTTTTTGGATAGTGTCTTTATAGTATACAACTTCCCAAAAAAGTTTCAGGCTTGAGAGCCACAACCCTAAAATATCTTAAAAGAGACACACTTGAAAAATCCAAAATTTTCACAAAAAGTTCTTTAATTGAAAATCAGAAAATAGAAAATTCCATGTGGATAACCATGATTTAGAAAATATTAAAAAAAAAATTGTCGCGCAAAGTTTTAATATATGTATAATACTGCGACCGGTTTCGACCACACAAGTTGTGTTGTAGCCTTTATTGACTCAAAAGCTTGAGAATGACCTAGTGTGGATGAAACCGGTTGCAATATTATATATATATTAAAACTTTGTGGAAAGACAATATTTTTTTTTTATTTTCTAAATCTTTAATTGTGTTTTAATAAGTGGTTAAAATTTCATTACTTATTAGTTTTTGAGTTACAAATTTTAAAAAATTGCTAAAATTTCAAGAAGCGCTATGAAAAGCAGAAATTACATTGTTTGTAGTAAAAATCTAAATAACACATTAGTATTTTTATTTAAACATTTTTATTTATTTATAGTTCACAATCTTAACAAAAGAAGAAACACAGTTTGTTATATATTATCATTTCACAGCTGCTCTTAAGAAATCGTCGTAAAAAGTTGACTAATTGTTGTACACATTTTTTCACTGATGCTGAAACTACCTGTAGCAGTTGTGAATTCTGTTGACGTCAGTTTCCATAGTACCTTACTGATTGGCACCCACACATTTTCATTTTTAGAGGCTTGAAAAGAGGTTCTTGGACCATGTGGATGGAAAAACGCGAATAAAGAGGTCGTTGTGTTCCTCTGCTGTTTTTACAATTCTCCCAATCCACCATTTATTGTCGTAAATGCAAGCTACTGTAACATTTTTATCAAATACATTATGGTCTGGAAGTGCTCCAATCAGTAAATTTTTCTGATTGTGAGTACAAATAACATCTGACGTGTGTTTGACTTAGAGGTACAATTTTATGATATGACCTGGTCTGTGTTATTCGTTTGCAAGTATCAAACCTCTTCTGTAATTTTATGCTGTTTGATTGAATGTCTTCTGTTGTTACATTAAATGTATACTTGGTACATTATTAAGACAAAACCTGTACATATCTTCAGCTGTTAAAATTTGATTGCTATATGGTCGCTGCAAGCTAGCTTTGGTTATAGCTCTTTTTGTAGAACCACTAATTCCATCACAAGCGTTCTTCCCGTGTGAGGAAACAAAAAAGTTCCGCTCAACTTCAAGATCAAAATCAGTCTTCTGGTGACAAATGTTGCTAAAGTTTTTTTTTGTTTTTATATTGGCTGCTAGCACCATCACTAAAATAGATTACTTTTTTACTTCTGGTGCTACTTTCTTAACTTCTTCAACTTTTTTCTGGGGCGCAATCGACTATCGTCATCTTCTTCGTAAAACTTCACTAACAAGTTCATCACTTAATCTGCCATCCTTCTTTTTTAAATCTGGTAACGCACCTTGAGTTTTCATTAAGTTCCGTGATAACCGTACTTGATAATCTGTTACATTAAATTCTTCACATATCCTTTGTTTAGACCAAGAGCTTGGTAAAAGACTGATGATCTCATTTGACAAATCTTCATCACTTTCTTCATCTTTCTGTCAAACTCTTATTGAAATAAAAACCCAATTTTCTTTTGACAGCTGAACTTATTTTTTCTGTTTTGGTTTTTAATGATGTCTGACATTTTGTTTTACTCAGTTTCTACTACATTTAAATTAGTACCCTCGCCAACTAAGGATTTTTCAATCTCTGTTTCTGGTTGATAATCTATGTCAATGTCACTTGTTTTTTCTTCAATAACTACACCAAATATTTTTTTATTACATGTAGGACAAAGTGATTTACCAGGGATTAAATTAACAGGAATATTTTTATTTTGTAAATGTTCAAGAAAAATTTCTCTTAAATCACTTCTTATAGGCTATTTATGAACACTTTGAGGATCACTACAGTTTCTTCCAAATATATGATGGTACTTAATTTTATAATAGTTACAAATAGTTTCTAGTTTACTTGATAGTCTAAGTTTCAATAATAATTGTTCACTCACTTAAAATCACTTATTTTATATATTTTTTTAGAAAAAGGTTGGAAGTTCAGACTTGAATGCATTGGCAGTGGTGGGGAGTCCACAAGTTCAGACCTGGATGCATTAATTGGTAGCTGTAAAGTAGCTACCGGTACTTGATATATATACCAGTATATATACATGTTTTTTGTTCAGATAATGAATTATAAATAAGTTAAAAAAATTGCTTAATGTTACTAATGTGTTATTTTGGTTTTTACTACAAAAAATTTAATATCTGCGCTTCTTGAAATTTCAGCTATTTTTAAAAATTTGTAACTTAAAAACTAATAAAGTCTCAGTGATGAAATTATAACCACTTATTACAAAGCAATTAAAGAATGTTTTGTGAAAATTTTGGATTTTTGGATTAGGGGGCAAAATATAAACACGCAAAGTGACAACTATTTTGGGACAGGAAATACTAACCAAACTACATTTATATGATTATATGTAAACTATAAACTATATTGCAATTTACAGTACGTAAACTTCCATGGCCACAGTAAATATCTCCTGGAAAACCTGAAGATATATATAATTGTAGGTTAAAATGATTCTATTCATTCTAGAAGTAGGTTTCCGGTTTAAAAATAACTTAAATGAAATTTAACTTTCACAAACGCTATCCAATGTCATTGCTTGGTTATGAGGCATCCTTGTATAACATAAGATTTATAATATATATTTTTAATTCTAGAAAAAGAAAGAACACAAATGGATGTTAATAATTTATATGAAAGTATAAAGGAGAAAGTTGGACGTTTACGGGATTTGGAGCATCAATCAGACATAAAAGCATTTAATTTAAAACCCATGACTTCAGCTGAAGCCAACTTTGTACACAATGCATTAGGTTTTAATTTAAAATAGTATGTTAATAAATTTGATTTGTGATATAATTTTATGTTTAATATAAATTTTTGTACTTTTATTTGATAAACTCTTCTGCCATAGACCATGTGTTCAGAAATATATATACACATATTCCTCAAACGTCAATGATATTAGTCTTTTTTATTATTTACATTAGCGAATTATATTAAAACCTCAAAATAAACACATATGTCATGTTTCAACACCACATTATGTCTCTATTTTTGTATTTCATACAGAAATATCAGTTAAACTTGTTATAACTGTCCACTCATGCACATTTAAGTTCAATAAAGGTCGTTTTTTTTAGCTGAATAATGTGTGATTGTAATCATTAATTACCTTTATTTTTAATCTGAAAGATTTTGCAACCTCTTAACTATCAGACTAATGATATATTGTCTAAAACTACTTTGTATTAGAAATGTTAACATGGGCCTTACAAAATATTTATTGAAAACATAGGAAAATTAAATCATAGGTCATAAGTCTAATTAAAAACGCTCTAGTTAAAAAACTTTTATTAAAACTATATAACATAATCAATAACTTACAAACCTATTTTCTATTCCTAGGAGCTATGGCTTTTAAACTAACTGGGTTTCTGTACACACATAAATCCATAAATGATACAACTAAAAGCAAAGACTGGCCTAAGAGGTCTTGATGAACAGGAAGGTTTGCATGGTAATTATCTTTCAGTCCCATATCACAAACTATTTGACTGCAAGGTAGAGTACACTCAGATGTGGTATCATCTAGCAAAGTCGATAGTGTAGAAGTTGCCGAAACTCTTTCATTTCCAACCAATGTGCTGAATAACCTTCAAAGAAAATGTATCTATGTTTATAATGCCTTTTTAAAATCTATATGATTCAAGCAATCTCATATATTACAAAAATTTATCAAAAACTAATAGACTATTGTTCGTTAGTCGAAGGAAGATCACTCGCCTTTGAAGTTGTCCCTGGTGACAGTGGATGAAATGTCAGCACTTAGAGTCTCTAAATGGTTTCCACCAATAAACAATTTTTGTATAATCAATAATTGTGGAAGCCTTCTACAATCAACTTTCATTTTTCTTTGAGTCTGGAAGAGATGTTATAGTAACAATTCCGTTTGATTTCAATAGAGAGAAGTTTTTATTTGTTATTTGATAGTATATCGACACTAGTTTTTGTAAAGAACTATATTTCACTACAAATATTTGCTATATATTTATAACCAACCGTAAAACAAATTTTACAATAACGTCGGTTATTATCATGAACTGTCAATCCAGGAACAAATAAAAAAATGTAAGCTTTATATAGATAAAAATAGTTAGTTTAAAAAATGCCAGTGGTTTTATGAATTAACTACCTTGAAATTAAGATGGATATTTTCAACTTACCGTGCTGGAACTTTGGATCTGAGGTAATGAATTTTATTTTCACAGGTATTGTAAAAATCTTCTGATAAAATATCCTTCCTTATGGTGGGATTGTGCATTGGACTAGTGTTAATAAGAGCTACTAACATGGATGTCAATTCCATTTGATGATTGAAGGACACAGTAATACTTTGATTTTGTTGAGGACTAAGATTTTGGGATGCTTCCAATATATAGAGATCTCCTGTAGGTAGATTTTTGAGTATATTCATTGCCTCAAAAAAGAAATAAATGCTATCAGTTGTACATAAAAGAATTAATGATATTCTTTGAATGTATTTATTATTTTTACTTTTTTTGTTTTTGAGAAATTCACATTAACTTTTGATTTTCATATATATTTTAAATTTTATATCCTTTTGAAGAAAAATTAAGAAAACACTTTTATATTATTGTTTTCAAAAATCCACTTTCATTTATCCTTGATTTTGCACCAAATAAATGTGATTTTATTATTGTTAATAGTATGTAAAATAATTACAGTAAAAAAGAAGGAAAAAATAAAAATTTTTTTAGTAGGCCTTGCATATAATAATATATTAATTGTATAGACTTTTACAATTATTATCTATATGAATAGAAATTGTACAGAGGCTCTAAAAAGTGCTGATGTTTCGTCCATAGTTGCAAGGGTCACCTTTAAGGCAAGTGAGTTACACTGTTTCCACCTGGACACAACATTCATACGATATATTAATTAATTCATAAAATATTCGTACCACAAAATATATTCAAATAAATCATTATTTTCTAATCACAAATAGCATTACTGAACAGTTAATTCTAGAGCATTTCGGGCAGAGTATGTTGAAATGCTTCCAATACGGTCTGCGCAAGATGTTCAACATACTTTATTTTTAATGTAACCCCACAGGGAATATTCTCCCAAGTCCATTTGAGGCAATCCACTGTACCAATTTTGTACCAATGAAGTGTGGGTTGGCGCTCCATCTTGCTCCGGCTTACCACTAAAGGCATATGTTATACACTTTTAATAGTTTAATAATACTAAAAATAGAATATTTATATAAAAAATAAAGTCTACCAACCAGAGTTAGGTAGATTTGTTCTACCACTTATACCTATCATGTAACTACATACACGCTTTCCCTGCACCACAAACACACAAATTTTTCTCGTTCAGACACACAATTACTTTACAATTCAAGCATTCATTCTGATATCAACAACATTCTCAAACCCCCGCGAAAAGTAGTTCTTCCATAGTCATAAACATCTACAGATAGCCCATTGTACATAAACCAAGTCGAATAAGTGAAGAAACGCCTAAACACCGCCTTAGAGTGTCGAGGGAGCACCAATGGTCCACGCAATCTTAAATTTAAATTATAAACATCTGTACAGAATGTTAATTTCTCGTACAGATGAGGTAATTTTTTTTTTCAATGATATCCCGTGTGAAACATGTGACGTGCAACTGTCTAGTATCCATCCTTAGCCATCCCAAACCAGCCAATACGTGCGATACCCACTGCCTACGCCTCAGTCCCAGCACAAAACAAACACAAGCATTCTGAACCTTCTGTATCTGGCGAGAGTGGAAGGCATCCAAACAAGGTCCATAGACAGTGTCACAAATATTAAACCGGCTGAGAACCAAAAAATCCGGCAATACACGCCGATGGGATTGAGAAAGGCACCAGCGGTAACCATAGACTTTTCTGCACACTAAAGGCTTTTCCGATCAGACCATCATCATACTTCTCAAAACGGAGGTCGATGTCTACCATGATACCCAAGTTCCTAGCCTCGCTCAAAAAAAGCAACTTTTATCCTAAGGTTCCCCATGGCAATTTCTCGGGCCTTTTTTCCTCCGAACAGTAGTAACGAGTAGTAATGGACCAGGAATGGCTTCTGGATTTTTATATAATAGCGAAAAGGCTCGCATTAATCACACGCTCTGCCTCCATTAGCTTACCAAGCTCAAACGAGTGGAATAATTGCGAGTCACCATCGTATAGGTGGTAGCTGCATGGTAAATTATGCAAAGTAAGGGATTAAGTATGGAACCAGCAGTACACCTGATATTATTTGATTAAACTCAGAAACATCCGCCGACGTTATAACTCGCTGAGACCTATCTTCGAGATAAGAACGAAAAAAGTCCATCGCACCTCTGGAAACCCCCGCATTACGTAATATGGACAGCATTAGCACATGGCTGACCGTATCAGATGCCTTTTAAAAAAATCAAGCAGAATCATGGCAGTAAGACAACCCTTGTCAGAAGCACAAACAACATCATCCACTGTCACTATCCGGTCTATTCAGCTCGGGAGATATACCATATGCTCCAGTTGATCCCATGCCCAGCCTATTGATGGCCCTCCACAGGTGCCGACCACTCGTACCACTTCCTCTAGCCATGCTCTCCAAATAAGCTTTTTTATCCCACTTATAATAGTCCCAAATTGTTACAAGTTTATTTCTTCTGTACCTGAGTAGCGCTAGGTCTCTCAATACCATCATCTTCCTCAAGTGCCTTCACTGGGGTATGAATATCGGCCAGCAAACCCTAATTAAATAATGAAACCTTCCCATCAACATCACTGTACAAATAAATATTATCCCACGGAACAACCCGCAGATCGGATAAAAATTGGTGAAAATGATGCCTAAAACGCTACCCCTGTTCAACTTCGATGGAACAATCACAGTTAATGTAGCATATGTGAAGCAACGGTCAGATATACCATGCAAATTAACAGATCCAACATGAGTCACACCAGAGTGATCATCTGCAATAATCAAATCTATTAAGGTGCTTGAAGAGCCACACACTTTTGTCAGAGAATCAACCAACTAATACAAGCCAAAACTGTCCAGTAACGAATTTAGCCTATACAATAGTTAAGTTTTAATTTGCTGTGTTGATGTAGTCGGATCTTTAGTTACTAAAAGTAAAACAACAATTTCAATGTCTGGATTCGATTGCTTTTGTCACTTTTTAATTTATGACAGCTAGTGATTTTCAAATGTTGATAGCTGAAAAGAGACTTTCTAAATAATATGTATAAAAACTACATTTAACTGCATCACTATAAATAAAAAAATTCACACTTGGTACAAAAAAATGAACAAATGAAAGATTTTTTAAATTGTGTATTCTAGGAATGTACGGTATGGTAGGGGTGTGTAAACAAATTATAAGTCGCTTACATTTGATTACAAGAAATCAGTATTTCTTACACTTCCTACTAATGTTTTGAACAATCTCTCTATGAGAGCAATATAGTTTACTAAATGATCCAAATACAAAGTACTTACCAGATCGAAAGTTTCTGTAGGAAGCATTTTCTTAGGAAGATTGCTAAAATTGTAAAAATCCCAGTCGAGGAGTTTATTGTTATCACAGGATAGTTTTGCCCAACTTATACCAGTAGGGTCTAAATGCAAACCCACTGCAGAGCATAATTTCTAAAAATTAATTACATGAGAAAAGTTTTTTTAAAATTATACCGTGTCAAACTGTACTTACAGCAGTTGCATCAAAACTTAATGGTGGATTTAGTATTGAGCTTTTTTTCTTTGAATTATTGTTCGCAATATTCTTAACTTGTGACTGATTATCAGTTATGATGCTTTCGCATAGTCTTTCTAAGACTTTAACTCCTAAACCCTCTACTTCCAAAATATCTGAGAGCGCATTAAATGGACCCTTCTTATTGCGCCAGTTTTCTAAATTCTTAAGCCTCATTTGAGAAATATTGTACCTAAAAAGTTAGATTTCATATAAATTAAATAGTCGATGTAGTTCACACATATCAAATTTAAATTAAACCTTTGGGCCTCTTCCACAACTAGATTAAAGCATGTAGTTTAATAATATTACTGCTTGGGTAACTTCACAGAATTTGAATTTATCCAGTTCAAATCATTGTGATAAAAATAAAATCTATTTCCTTCCTTCAGTTTATCTCTCTGTTTATTCATAGTTTTTTATACCAACTTTTGATCTTAATATCATGTTTCTAAGTACCTATTCTCCACATGGTCTTCATCTTTGTGTTCAATTACAACATGAATTTTGGATGACGTGTACAAATAATTAATATAAGATATATATATGGAGGAGATGATTTTAGAGTTTTATTTATCAGATCGACTAGTCGGAGGCATAGCGAGTGACTCTGACTAGACGACCTGATTATGGATGAAGGATATCGGCTAAAAGCTCATCCAAAAGCTCGTACTTCTCAGAAGGAAAAGCACATACATGGGATAAAACTCAAAAATCATCTCCTACATAATACACCCATGAAAGCATTTGTACTAACACACACACACACACACACACACACACATATATATATATTATATACATATATATATATATAATCATCATCATAATAAGCCGTTATTAATCTGTTGGATGAAGGCCTTCCATTCATCATGGTTGTGTGTTCTCATCCATGAGACTCCCAAATAACTTCTGAGTTCTCTGTGGCACCTGTCATTGGCCTTAAATTGTCTCTTGGCTCCCACAGGGTTAATTCCTTTGGACATCGATGATCTGGTCGCATGTCCTACCCAGTTCCAATTTTGCATCTTTAGTGTCTTGATATTTGACCTTATCTATGCACTACACCTTCAATTACTATATCTCAAACCCATCAGTTATCTCTCAATACTTCTTTGCATTATTTGGAGATTTTGTATATGTGAAGCTTTTAACGTCCACATCTCACTAGCATGTCATCCCAGACAAAACACACTGAGTTTCAAACACAAAAGCATTTTGCAACTAAAATATGTTGGTTAGATGTCTAGATGTACTCCATGCCTGCTAGCTCATTGAACATAACTAATTTTATTAAGATTCATCTTACTTTCAGAATCCAGATCAATAATTTTTTCTTGGAGCTCCTCAATAGTGTGCAAATAACACGATATCATCTGCAAATCTCAAATGATTAATATATTCCCCATTCACTTTTATGCCCTTTTATTCTGAATTTCGTTCCTGGAACATAAACTCTAGAGCTGCACTGAACAACTTCGGCGATATGGTGTGTCCATTTTTTACACTTTTTTTAATATCCAAAGTTTCCGTTTCTTGATGTAATTTAACATTTGATGTATTTTTTCATAGATATTAAATGCTTTCTTGTAGTCTACAAAAGCACAACATAGCAGCAGGTAATACTTATTAGATCTAGATATCAATTCATGCACTGTCATCACTATTGATATGGGAAAGTATTTACTTAGTAGTATAAACATTTAACATACTTGTATAAGATTTTAGTTTTAAACTCAATTTGAGTGTGGTTATTTGCTCAAAATTCAATGATTTCATATTTCATTAAAATAGTTACATTCATATAATTAACATAACAAATTAAAATAAAAATAAAGAAATATTGAAATTATCTTTAAGTGATATTCTTTGCCATAACATCTCTCATCCCTAGGCGGTAATACTCGCTCTCCTTTTTATTTATTTATTTTATTTGTTTATTTAAAGTCATTTCTGCTGTTATGGCCAATCACTGACACCAAGGATTTGGGAATTTTACAGCATCCAGTGTTCAAACTGGAATTGAGTTCTTTTACATACACATGGTCTTCATTTACCTAGAATACACGGAATCCACAGTTTGAAGTCTCTCCCGAAAGACTTTCCCCTAATTACAAAAAAACCGGCTTCCTCTGGGACTCAAACTCGAAACTCCAGGCTTAAAAACCTAGTACTTAGCCATTGGGCTAACGAGACAACTCCTCGCTCTCTTGGTTTAGAACTTCAGCTCTAGATACTTGAAAGGTTTACGAGCACAAAATCGACATATAATGTATATACACCGATTTTAATCAAGGTATCGATATATCCACCTAATTTGTACCATTAAGAAATATGAAATCATTAATTTGAATGTTAAAACCATAATAAATCACGCAAACTCTAGAGAGCGATTAAAACAGAATGAAAAACAAACATTTTCCTTATTCAAGTTTCATTCTGTTCAGAGGCTGCTGAAAGAAAGTCTTAAAAGGTGGTGATTGAAGAGAAATTGTCTAAGACTGTTATGATGAAAATGTGGTCCTTTTGGCAGAATAAGCTAAGAACTTAGTGTTCGTATAGACTCTGATCTAAAGTTTAAGTCTCACACTTCATTTCTGATTGGGAGAGCTTATTCATTACTGAAGGTGATTTATCCTTATCCTTATTTTATGACAACTTCTGTTAGAAACATACTCTGCAACACTCTTGTACTTAATAATTTTTCTTATTGATGGTTCCGATTCGTCTGGAATACAAAAATTGTATAGTTTCCTGCATATGTACGATAAATTACACTTGCATTTGGGTTGTTTTTTCTTAAGTGTATCATCATGAGAACTCTTCCTACTTATGAGAGAATTAGATTTTGTACGATGTTAATAACTTAAATCTTCGATATCGTTAACTGATTACCATCCCTCGACATAGTAAAACGTCCGTGTTATTTATAATGGCATTCCTGATGATTTTAACTTCTTTTCTAAAATTGCCTTGAAATATCGTATGTAGGTGTAAACGGTTGCAATCGTTTGTTTATTTAAAGTCAGGGATTAGGCTCCCACATCTGAGATTTTGCTTTCGCTTATACATGTTCCAAGTAGAATATATAACGAAAAAAATTGAAGGATAAAAAGTTTGAGATCGACTCAGTAAGAATAGAAGTATATGACATATAGTAATAGCAGTTTTTCATTATATCGCAGAATGTTTTTATAAGTAATAAAATTGGCTGTATCCACATTGAAAACTTAAACATACCTTGATAGTTGCTCAGAATTGGCCTGATTTAATGTAGTTAAGATTCTTTCTTGTTCGTTATCACTAAACTTTGGAATGAAAGGTAATCTCTCATTACTACTTGTAGTCGAACTAAGTCTAGCCTAAAAGTTATATCATAATTCAGTAATGTCAACAACAAACAATATCTCACTTACAATATAAATAATTCGAGATGCAATATCTGTAAGAAATTTCCGTGAGTTCATCATGTTTTCAAATTTACATTGTTTCTAAGAAACTCAATTCTAGGTTAGATACGCCAAAGAACATGGAGAATATACATTAGGAACGTCAAGGTATTTGCGGTAAAGCACTAGTTGTTCAATACCATTATTTAGTCGATAACTCCTAGCAGAAGCGAGGTTCCTACAAATAATAATTGGACAGTCACAATAATCTAATAGAAGAGCGAGAGAGAGAGATATGTGCATAAATATGAATAATATACTCTACAGCGAATATTCATAATGTTTTTGTTCTGTATGCCCATCTGCATACATTAAAGATTTCTTACAATATACGCTTCCTTATTTTTGGATTTTATTTTAATAGAACGATGTAGATGTTCAATATAACAACATTGGAACTACTATGGAACCCTAGACTATACACACAACCTTGGTAAAACTGTCATGCAATGATCAGGTGAAGCTAGGATAACCCAAGTCAATAAATCTGGTATGAGAACAAGTCTTATCAACACTACCAATTTTCAAATTAATTTAAATAATTCCTTGAAAAAATACGATTCGATCTTTTGACTCTTGATTTTTGATCTGATAAATCATTTGCATAGGTAAAAAATTTCATCTAAGTAGGGTAGTTTAATAGTAGGTAAGTAGTTACATATTACGTTAACTTAGAAGGTTACTACCTTCATTGACTTTACGCTTATTGGAATAGTAGACCTGTTTCCATCAAACCATCTTCTTTGAAACTCGTGTTAAACATAACATAAAATAAATAGATACATATATTTGCTTGTCAAATATATTCACTATGCATTTGTACATATAAGTCGCCTACATAGTATATTTCATATAGAATAGGTTGTATATGTAATATTAAAATAAATATTTTTTCCATTGGATTTGGAGGTTTATGTAGTAATATTATGGGTAAGTAAGTTAATTTATATACAAACATGTTGCCGAAAAGTGGAAGAACTGAAAGTGGTACTACAAATATGAATGAACCATGTAATATTGTACTGCTTGAGACCTGTTCTACATAGGTTTGAGTATATAGTTCGTGAATTTAATTTTAACACAATATAACTGATAGTAATTATGGTGGTGATGTTCACGTTGTATAATTGTATTTCCCATTTCAACAATGTATATGCGGAAACATTTTCAGGCAAAGTCGGTTGATATTTAGTAATAGCAGAAATTTTTTGACGTCAACAATGATTAAAATATTCTTAATCGGTTTCTGTCCGAATATTTGACATTGTAATCAATATATATATATATATATATATATATATATATATATATATATATATATATTATATGAAAATCGGATGTCATATGTCAATTTTATAACCCCATCAACATATAATTTAAATGTTTTGTTAAAACTAAAATATCCTAAACCCGTTTTGGAACCCTATCAAAATTACAAGTAAACATGCCTAACGAAGAAACCAAGCAAGTATCAGTGAAAAATCAGTATGGATATATCGTTGGTGTAGATGAAGGCGTTTATCTGTGGATAAAAAAATTACCAAGTTGGTATTGGACAGCAGACAATCCAGAAAAAGGAACCAAGCTTGATGCAACAATACACGACGATTGGACACAATCTATGTTGGACCTTACAATAGCCTCAGATTGTGACATTATGGGTAGATACCACTTACCAGTAGTCAAGAGTTCATCGAGTAGCTTGCAATGTGTTAGCAGTGATGGGGTTTCACCATCCATAATAGCTGACCATAGTTTTATGGACACAGTTCGAAGGATACCTCCTATGGAGCATAGACCATTTCTGGTCCACAGTATCAGATGTAATGCATCCGTTTCAGAGTGGGATTTAGCCCCTCCCAAAAAGACGACTAAATGGCCGAATCAGCCGTGGAAGATCGCCTTCGACCCTAGATTTCATGTTGTCCACCCAAAGCCAAATAACGATGTGGAAATAGCGCAAAAGTGGCTTGTTGAGTTTTTCAAGAATCCAACTAAGGTTCGTATGCTGCAAAAACTAATGACCCAAGTGAACAATAGAAAGGCGAAGAAGGTACCATCAAGGCCTCCTCCACATTGCACCAGTATTCATGTTTCTTGAAATTACATGTAGCCATACTAATATAAATAATGAATAGATCAGTAAATCTTCACTTCCAGTCTAGTTGTTTTAGTTTTTAAAGTTATTTCGGTGGTATTAAAGGATGTGAAGTCTCTTTCATAACTAGGATGCTTGGTTTTATGCGAGCTGATATGGTTGTTGTTTTTTTTTTGTGGAATGGATGTAGACTTGTGTGTTACTTGTAATGTTTTCGATCTTGAGTATGTTCTAGAACTCTATTCTAGTAGAAATATTAATTGCAAAAGGTGTGTAATCCAAATTTGTCTGCCACGGGTCAGCTTTAAAATCGCAGATATTTATTTGTAAAAGTGTATAATTTTTCCTTTCTTTTTGTGTCATCTGGTAATTTGAGTTATTTTTTTTATTTCGTAAACTCACAAGTATAGAACTTTGTCGAAGATGTTTTTCCTGCTTAAAAGAGCAGAAGAGGTTTAAGAAGTTGATACCAGAGTCGTAAATGTTTTTTAATTTGTGGAAATAATTTATTTAGTTTGATTATTGCTACAAACATTAATTTCTCTTCAAAATGATGTACAATAGCTGAAAAACAAATCTTAATTCTTAATTACAGGTTAAAATGCGCGTCGCCGACGTTGTTACAATCGTTTTTTCTATAATTACAAATGACAATATGTAATTAAATGCATGCTGTACAACTATTAGGGCCGGGTGGGGTAGGATCAACTACAAGAAAATAACACTTGCTAGGTAATGTCATTGTCATAATATCATTTATTGAAAAAAATAAAATATTGTGCAATAATACTAATACAAATTTTAAATATAGATGCAAGTTATATAACAATAACTAGTTACTATATTCAGCAAAAGAGAAAACAATCCAAATATACATACATACAGACATACTCATCACATGACAAATAAAAATCCAGTTGAAAACATTATATACACTCATTTGAAATTCTGTCAAAGAATTTAAATAGCAGAGAGAAATCCTGTAAGATTCATCTAGAACTTATGATAGCTCGATGAACGAATACTCATTGGAAGAAAATTACAGTAGACCAGACCTTTGTAAAATTAGAATTTCGAGTTAATTAACGATATGGTTGAAGTAGAGAAATCTTATTTAGCAACTTAATACCGTAATGGTGAATACCAGAAACAAATTTCATACAATCTATCATGTTATTCATAATGTTTTCAAACCGTGGACTAAGCTGACAAACAATCATTTAATAAACAAAAGGCGAGCGTTTTAAACCGTAAACTAACGACCAAAATTTAAACCACCAAACAATTGGTTAGGAAGCTTTTATTTTGACGTTTCTAATAATTTGTAGGCCATGATATGTTTAACAAACAGAAATGTATTAAGGGTGTGTGTAAATATTTATCATTTATAACAAATAGATAGCGTAAGAGAAATTTGAACAACAATAACGGGGCTAGTAGCAGAACACGGAGAAATTGGAAGGAATTTTGTATCAGTTGGCATATAGCAAGTTATGCAACCTTCTTTATGGGCGGAGGGTACTTGCATTAATAACTTTTCTCAATACATCGGACAACACCCTAGAAATGAACGACTCAATCACAAAAACTAAGAAGTCAACTAAGAATATTAATCAGGAGGTTTCCATTATCAGGATTCAGACATTGCTAAGTGATCATGAAAGGAAAATTTTTCATTGGAAATTGTTCATTTTGTTCGATTAGCTTTTGTCTTCTTAGTATTTTTTGGGGTAAAAAAAAACAGTTCTAAGGATGATTGAATATCCTCATTAGCAGTGAAGGTTTTATCAATCAAGGCATTTTATAAGGAAAGAAACAATTTGTAGTCTGTATCACATACAAGATGCAAACATTTTTGACGAGTGACCCGACCTGTATGTGGTTTGGCGTTGTCATGGTGAAATACAACATCTTTTCGATTATCCAATTCTAGACGATTCTGTTTGATGGCATCATTTAATTTATAGTGTTGACATCATCAAAATAAATGATTTGATTCCTTGGAAGCAGCTCAAAATACGCAATACTTTTTAAATCCCACCAGAATGACATAATCACCTTTATTTGGCAAATCTTTGCATTGAGCAGATTTATCACGCTTGTTCCACGATATTTTTCGTTCGACGTTATTGTAAACGAAAAATAGATCATGTTCTTTTCGTTCAAGCGCGAATTGCAGATGGCGCTTAGTGAGGTGAATATCTTTGAGTTCATGCGGTACCTAAGTACCTTATTAATGATTCCAAATTGTTTTAAATAGTTTTCAACACTTGATTTTAATATTTTAAGATTCTCAGCAATCGCCCGGGTCGTTAAACGCCAATTGGATTCGATCAACGCCTTTATTTTCTCATCAAATGCACCAGACTAAAATTGAACACACTAATTCTGTCACTGCCGTAGTTTTAAGGCATCTTCACCATACCCATCACATACGTTTTTATGAGCTTGTATAGCTTTTTTATCTTTTCGAAAGTAGCGCAGCAAAATATGAAGAAAATGTTTCTTTTGAGTGTCCATTTTAAAATCGAGGGCAAACAAACAATTGTTTACGAAATAGTGCAAGGTCTTTTCTAAACCAAGCTTGAACTATAAGCTATCAAATTATATAATGAAGTTGCAGTTTACAATGAAATAGGTTGCATTTAAAGACATGTATGTCCATCTATTAGACAAATACGCAATTACTTTTTGACCAAGCCGATAGCAGATGATCGTCGACTCCTCTTTACAACCCCTACAAATTTTGTCCTGGATTATTTTATCCTATGTAGCTTCATTCTCATGACATACCCGATCAACAAGCCTACGCACGCAAGACTTAGTTCAAATCCTCTCCCATAAATTTATCTTTATATTATATTTGCACTTTTTGTCTTCAATGTCACCGATCAAGGGTATAGTGACATTAAAGCTACCTTGTTATTCGAACAAATCGCCACTCATTGCACTGACGGCCCCTGCTCTAATAATTCTCACACCAGTCACACAATAACATATACTTTGGTTCGATGTCCTCCACGATAAACCTGCTCTAAACTACCACATTGAAGTGGATTTAAAGTAAGAAAAATAAAACGTGAAGTTAACATACTAACGAGACAGACTTCCCAAGAAAGTTACTTTTTCATGCTTTGGGCACAAATTGAAATAAAGGTGTCATACAAACACTTTTCAATTAATGTTTGTTTTGATGAACAATTCCACCGCAGTGGCAGAACGCAATTATTACATTATTACACAAGAAGGGTGACACTACATTACTAGAGAACTACAGACCTATTAGTTTTCCCACATTTACAAACTGCTTACCAGAATTGTCACTAACAAACTTGATGCTAAATTAAACTTTTATCAACCGTATGAACGAGCCGGGTCTTGATCAGGCTATGAAACAAACGATCATCTTCAAGTAATAAAAAGTCTCATCGAAAATTTAATAGAATACAACAAACCGTTAGCTTTCATCTTTGTGGACTATGAGAAGACATTTGTATTTCGGCCATGAAATTCGTATGTCCAGAGATAACCTGGCTCATTATTTTTCAGGGTATTCGATCAATGTGTTCTGCCTGTTCTGACGTATGAAGCTGAAATACTCACACTCACAAAAAAGTCAATAAACAAAATTCGGACAACCCAAAGAGCAATGGAGAGAAGTATGTTGGGGCTTCATCTGAGTGAAAGAGTACCAAGCACAGAAATAAGACATATAATAGGAGTGGTGGATGCAATACTCTGAATTACCAGGTTTAAGTGAAACTGAGCCGGACATGTAGCCAGAATATGATATGGTAGATGGACAAAGCGTATGATAGAGTGGAGACCGAGATCCGATGCATATAGAGGTATCCATACGAACTTTAGAAACAAACAAGGCAGGCTTATGTCCTGCAGTGGAGTAGTATAAGCTGATGGCTGAATTTTTGCGCAAATCCTGACTTTTTCAAATTATTCTCTGATATAATAATTTATCTTTACACGCTTCTTAATTTCGAGATTGCATTACATTCAGGAAGCTCTCCAGAGTACAATAATTTCGCAAAGCTTCCCAACAACATATTAATATTTCCATTACCATAAATTTACTTTATAATTTAATTTCACACTGCACCAAAGTTGCGTTCAGTTTTTCTGTCAGAAGTCCAGGACCTGCATTTTAAACTTGAACTGCATCCAGCCGCACTCTGCTAAAATTAATGATGGAACAAATTCATAACCGGAATACACTGCGGATAATTCTAGAGCACTTCAGAAAATGCAGTCTGCAATTTTTGTTACAACTTTAGAGAAATTTCTACCTTAATTTTAAAGTCATTATAATAAGGTTTTTATCATGTTAAGAAGACTTTTGTAACTTTATAACGTACCTACGAATTATTTGTAATCTTGCCAAGTACGATATTTTATATTTGTTGGAAAAATAAAACATTAGTAAGATATGCGAAAAGAGTGCAGTGCTGTTAGTGATGCTAGAACAACATTTGTTGGAACTGAGTCAATTTTATTTAGATTTAAAATTCGTTATGTAGATATACCAATGATAGGGTTAAAATAATAGTGATAAAATGAGATTCATTAAAAACAAAAGCCACTCTTACTCTACCGCATATTCCTATCCCTTCATGTGTGGATTTATCTCTTGTGAATTTATTTCCCAAATAATCAAATTTGTTTACTTGTTCGTATTGTCATCTTCAATTAAAATACAACTTGTTATCACCTGAGTGGTCGAATTCTCATTATCTTCACTGGATTGTTTTGTAGTTCCTGTTCTTCTTCTTCCAGTGGCTCTACATTCCTAGTGGACCTTGGCCTCCTTTAACTTTAATCTCCAAACGAACCTATCCCATCCGCCGTCTGCCAGTTTCCTATTCCAAGCAACTCATGGGCTTTTTCAATATGTTGTATTTCCACCGAGTTCTTGTCCGCTCTCTATCTTCCCTACAAGTTGTCCCTTTGCAAACTTTCTTGGTACTCTTTGTTCGTCCATCATCTACGTATCCTGCACATCGAAGTCTTTGGACTTTAACATATTTCAGTATGTTCATATCTACATACAGTTGCCTTAGTTCGAAATTAAACCGGATTCGCCATCCGTCTTCCTCTATGACCGGTCCGAATATTTTCTTCAACTTCTACTGTTTGTTATATGCACAATACGCTCTCGAGTGAACCAAAATGTATATTTGTGAATCGGTTCAAAATGTTAATTCGAATAGATCGAATTGAACGTCTCCCTTAATTCGGACGTAAATTGTTGTAGGGAAGTGAACGTGTATTTCCAGCTTATTGCTGTTTTTAGAAGAAAAGTACAATAGTTCAATGACTACTTTTGTAGTTACCTTGTGACTGCTCCTGACTGGTTCCGCCTCTGGACGCGATGAAATATAGGAATATAGGATATCGGATTATAGATTACGGAGGAAGTGAATAAGTGGTCAAAACGCGTACACGAACCAAAGCACAAGAAACAATATGTATGTATACAAAACACTTTCACTTGCCCACGAGGGGTAGACAAACTGACGTGGAACCTCAATCGGCGTTATTATGGTTTACTGTTGAGTTGCGAATAGAAATGGTGAATAATTTTATTCATCGTGAAAATACAATCGTTCAGATAGAGATTCAATGACGCTTCAGGATAGACAGCTGATTTACGACTGATTGAATGGATGACAACACTCCGCCATATTGGAAGCTTCAAGAAGCCGTTAGGTTTAACAATCGCCTGACATAGGTGGTGATGATGACGTTATGCAATGCCTATGTAATACTGAAAGTATCAATTAAGGGGTACTTTTCACCAGTAATGACTAAAAACCTATTTTTCAATAATGGCTTACATCAGGTTTGTTTCAATTCATAGTTTATAAAAGAAGCTTAGAGTGACGTCTCGGAAAAAAACATATGGATAGCAGAGAGAGATTCAAATAGAAGATATTCTGCAAATAAACTATTTAGAGAAATTTTTATGAACTAAAGATGTAAGGGTAATATCTTCATATCCGAGGAAGTAAAATATATAAGCTGGGATAAGTTGGCGTATGGATCCAAGAAAGTACACACAACTAGCCACTCGGTTAAAAATTAAGCGTTGTTTGCATACCTTTCTCTGGGACTACTCTAGATAGTCTACATATAAAGGTATATAAACCACATCTCAAGAATACTTATCTAATCAACGATAAACTATTTAGATTCATACAATTTAGTTGTATGGAAATACAAAGTTTTACCTAAGATTAGATTGGGGTATGACAAATGAGACATTTGTTTTAAGCTGCCTTGTTCAGGTGTACACAAAAGCTCTCTTTACCTTCCTATTTTCATATAAATAAACAATGTAACAAACAATCAAGATCTGCTTTATAGAAAGGGGGGTTTGTGCAGGTAGTTTAATCTGTTTTTGAAGACCAACCAGCTCCCGTCTTCCCACGGTTATTGGGTCAGTGGGGTCTCATTTTCTCTGCAAGACTGCACAGATTTCCACCAACTAGGGGGTTGTGTATTTTCTACCCTTAATAATTGATGGGTTCGGTGAAGGATACGGAGGTGGTGTAGTGTGGAGACGCACCTCCAGAGGTGGGCGAGAGGGCGGCTATTGATCAGCTGAGAGGCTCCCCTCCCTCTTGGAGGCAGGTTAGTGCAGATAAGACATAGTTCAAATTGGAGTGTACGTTCCGTCAAAATCCTAGTCTCCATTTATGTTTATATTATATATCAACAATCAATAATGCATATATATATATATATATATATATATATATATATATATACATATATTTATATATAAAGGCGGTCCAAATTGAGCGCCGGATTTAAATTGAAAATAAAACTACTTTATTATTGATTTTATGATTGGTTTTTTATCGAGTACTAAAGTGCACATTCTTTGATTAAATATGCAAAAATTAATTCGGGCAAATCTCGCAAAATCTCGGATCAATTTCATCGATAACACGTAGAATTCCGTTTTTGAGGTCAGCAGCTATTTGTGGATTGTTGGCATAGATCATGGATTTCAGATAACCCCACACAAAAAAAGTCTCACGGTGTTAAATCACAAGATCTTGCTGGCAAATTGATATTGGCATTCCGTGAAATGACGCGACCAGAAAATTGTTGGTGCAGTAAATCAACTGTTGCTCGAGTTGTATGGTATCTGGCGCCGCCTTGTTGGAGCTACCTTTGTTCAAAATCCATATCGTCCAGTTGGTGCCAAAAAACTTTGTTATCATGTAACGGTAACAATCGCCTTGCACAGTTAACGCATTTCCAGCCATACTTTCAAATAAGTAAGGACCTTTCACGCCGCCTGCCCAAAATCCACACCATACAGTGACTCGAGATCTTTTCATCAAACTATTTAATATATACGGAAAATAATATATAATATATAATACGAAAAATGGTTAAAAAAGTATGAAAACTAGCTTGGTTATCTAAAACATCTCCGTTTTATCATGTGCCTTTTATCATATGTATTAATAGACGTGTTGTCTCGATTTTGCATCGACCCAAATAAATTGTAGAACCAGCAAGTTTGATATACAGACAGCACAACATATTTTACTCGGAAAGAGGAACCAATTATCATCCTCCGTAGTTCTATAGTTAGTTGGTGGACTGTGGAGCTATGAGTTGTGGTCGAACCCGGCCGAGGATGTCGGTTTTTTAGGCAAAATAAAAATAGCTGTTTTTACTAAATCAAAAATTTAGTCATCAAAATTACGATTGTGTTTACAAGTTTTTATTTAATTATAAAGATTCAATGGTCTGAATTTTGTAAAAGATAACTTCAATTTCTTCATATATGTATATGTAGTTGTCATGCCATTTTGGCATTATATTTCATAACGGTTCCAACTGCGTCACTAAGATTCCATGGCAACGTATATAGTCAAAATTTCCCGTTAACTAATTTTATCAAATTCTGTACGTGAACTTCCACGACCACAGTATATATCTTCAGGTCTTCCAGGAAATAATAATGCGTTGTTTTTTCTTTTTGCTGACGTTTCGTCCACCGTTGCAGAGTAGCTCTAAAAGAGCTAAGTATAGACTGACGTGTAACTCACAGAATTGCTAGTCATAGTATAATAAATGGAAACTCATAATTATCGACTTTACTTTACCATGCCACTCAAATTTGATGATGTGTATTTCCAAGAGGAAACATATATTTCAATGGACTCTCTTATTATTCTAAGGAAATAATTAGAAAATTAGGTGAGAATTTGAATGTCCTTGAAGAGAATAGCATGCCCTGATTCTACATTATGTTCTGCTAATGGAGATATAGCAAAATGTTTGAGATGGGTTTACCTTTCCTGCTCTCTACAGCGAGTGGAGATCATTATTTGTGTCCACTAAGTCATATGTATATGGAATTCTGTATACCCCAGCGGATTGCAGGGGAATCAAAGAAGGAATGATTTCGGTGATTTTGACCGAAGTTCGGCAAATAGTCTTGATAGAATAGTTGTAGAGTAACCATGCTATCTTCTCTGGACTAACGGGCATGGCAATCTGGCTACTGGATAACTGACCCCCGGGACAATTAACCGCTAAGATAACCGATACAACTGTCCGCTGAGAAAACTTATCATAGAGTCAAATTTAAAACGTTTCTTGCTCTATACATATCGTATCTATATTTTTGTATATAGATCATCTATAACACATATATAAAATTAAGAATAAAAATAAGAATTAGAGAACTGATTTTGAAAAACTAGAAACTCGATCAAGTTTGAGGTTACCTGCTATATAAAATAAATATAATCCCCCCGGACTGATTTTCAGTTTATCAGAAAAGTTTATACTCATTATATATAGATTTATTCCAATATTTATATATTTGTATATTTGCTACATATTTCTTATCATCTAATCTAGGCTGCCATAAGATCTTTAAATTTTAAACCTTGTATAGATGCTCTTATTTTTTACGTTTAGTTCAAGCCGATCAGTCAACACTTAAAATTGATATATCAATAGGAAATTATATTATATTTATTATTACTCATATGAAAATTATTAAATTTTTTTCTATGGGTAAATTCTGGTTTTGGACACATACATAATTAAATTACGCAAAATGATAGTAAGTTTATAAAAAATTACTTACTCCTAGATCCCAATACTGATAACAGACTGTACATTCAGAAGAAATGAAATTATCCCACACGCTGTAGAAAAACCTAAATTTTCATAAAGAAAAATATTTTGTTAAAGATTGTTAATTTAGGATGAAGCTTAGCTATTACAGTAAAAGCACAAATTTAAAACTGCAAAATCACAAATTTAAAACTGCAAAATTTCACCCCCATCAACCCTATTTACCCTTTTCTCCTAACTGAATGATTAATGGTTTTAATGGTTATATTAGCTGGATACAATAACCTATATAAGTTAGGTAATTGTTAATAATAACTTTTCAGATAAAATTAAACCCAGTATTGAGCTAATTTATTTTTACTGAGCAACAAATTGATTCAACGAACTCACATGACTCCACGGCCAGATTACCGGCTGCTAGTTGTCCCATTACATTTTGAGTTAAGTACTACTAGGTTTGCGTGTGCTGCAGTTTATACAGACAACATCGTATTATTATTAGTATAATCATTTTTATACCATACACAATCATGAAATGTTTGGATTGGATGGCAACGACAATTATACAAACATGTTACATAATAGATGACGCAAAACCAAACCAATTGGTAGGTTCCCGACAAAAACTAGAAGATATGTAGGCGTGTTCGTAATATTAGATATCGAGGGAATTTCAGTTATGTAAGGTAAACGGTCCTTATGTAATTTGAAATAATCTTGCTCGAATGAAATTCATACTAAAGCTAAATGTTAATCGATTCTATTATGACCGAAGTAAAGTACTTACTTAGGAATACAAAAAGAATACCGGATCTTTTTATTTTTGCTTAACAACGCCTTCATAAGAATTAGGCAAGGTTTTAATATTTCAATTTTCTCGCTTAATACTATATATGTCAAAAGTAATCCATCAAAACTAATTTTCCGCTGCTGACTGATAAACAGAAGGTGGTGAAAAGGAATCCTAGCCTGACTGAATTTTTGTTGTTACTGTTACTAAGAGGTACCCACAGGTCACCTATTATTATATGATCTATCCAATATGTCTGAGAACAGTTCATAGAAAAGGACAGCATGATGGATTGTTATAAATAATACGAATAATACGAATAATACGACAATAATATATAAGTGGTCCTTTTCTTGTATGGTTGATTTAATTAGTTTGCTCAGAAAATATGGTTGAACTATACTTCTGTTGCCAGGTAGGTAAGCAATAGTAATGCAGTTGTTTGAAGATTACACTTGGTCTAGATTAGGCTCGTTGAGTTTGAGCAGAATTAGTCAGAAACTAAAATATGTCGTAATTGAATCAACTAAATCTAAAAATCAACAATTTCAAGTTTTTGTTATAGACTAACTAATTTTACCCCAGTAGCAGTACAGCTACTCCAACCCTTGAATCTCGCGGAAATGCGAATCTTCTTAGCTTTGGCTGACGGCGCCGGGACGCTGTAGGAAATGTGGAAAAACCTTTATGGTGAGAGGGAGGTTGGATGGTGCTTCGACGCCGACACACCGGAGCCAGCTGTGCGGTTATACTGGCGTCACAGCGGCTCGCTTGACGCAAAAACATCAGCGCCCTTTCGCGACGCCAGGTCGTCGTGTTGTGGGAACGTTGTTGTTGATTTGACTGTTGGGTGTTTGGTGCGTTGTGTCTGGTTGATGACAATTTCCCCTATAAGAAATTTTGGCTGCATATTTCGGACCTTCATTTTCATTGACAATTCTCGATGGCAGTGCATTTTCCTGCCGAGTGTATTATGGCGTGGGAAAATTATCGACCACGAGGTCGATTTCAAGTGACATCTGATAACTTGATGGTAAGTGTTTGTTTTGAAATTGATGTTTTCATAGCAAAATAACAGCTTTATGAAGTTTGTTGCTAGAACTATTGACACAATGTTTGGATGTTCAAGTTGACTGCGCATTCAATAGTTCTTATTAACATAAAAGTATCTATTACAATCGTACTACGATAAAAAATAAACTCTTCTTCAACAAAGTTCTGGCGCTGACTTTGTAAATCAATTAATCATTTGTTACTGTAGGTACTTGTTAATGCTTATACAGGTACGTAATATTTAATGGATACATTTATTCTCACTCTGGACATATGAACTCACATATGTATATATATATATATATATATAT
>JAWQRN010000547.1:0-28499 GCA_033557685.1 Sperchopsis tessellata
ATATAAAATTGCCTATTCTGGTGAGGTAATAGGTGTCTGATCTTCTGACCGGCTCTGAATATCTAGTCTCTAACATCTTATACATTATGTAGACACGGGCAAAATACCTTGTATTTCTGAAAAAAAGGTCAA
Organism: Sperchopsis tessellata; assembly: GCA_033557685.1. Lineage (NCBI taxonomy): Eukaryota > Metazoa > Arthropoda > Insecta > Coleoptera > Hydrophilidae > Sperchopsis > Sperchopsis tessellata. Next base: position 133 of record JAWQRN010000547.1, read on the forward strand.
ATGTGCATCATAAGTGGATGCTTCTTAGTTGCACGCACAGCTTGTTTCTGAAAAGAGAACAAGTCTCCTATATAAAGAGAATATAGAACAGAAAGAATACTTTACTCTAGCTGCATCACCACCCAAAATGTTTGATGTTTATCGAATAGCAAACAATGCCAAAGATAGTCTATTTGACAATGCCAAATTCCATGGTTCGATCATTGTTTAAAGCGAGCTCATTTTTGATAAACCTAGTTTCGTCATGTGCACATACAACATTATCCGTCCACACAAGATCACCGACTTTCCGGTTATTGGCAAGTAAGGTCGGGTCGTACAATATTAATAATTGTTTATTCTCATTCTGGTTTATAAAACTACTGTTTTGTATCTCCTTTTCGCTTTCTGTACTCGTATTTCAATAATTTTATATTGCAAGAAGATGTTCCCAATGTCAGCAGACTCAAGAGTTTCTTTGGTATGTCAAAATTCTTCAGACACTGTTTCCCGACCTCTTGAGATGCTTAAACATATGAAGATAAGCCTCTTAAGTTTCCACAACGTGATTTCCTTCCACATAGAATTGTATCTATACTTCACCTACCCTCCTGACAGTGGCAAACTCCAGTTTTCTCAGCAAGAGCCTATGATCCATAGTGTCAAATACTCTTGACATATCGAAGAAGAGCAGTACATGGTTAATCACATTAATAGTAACAGTATATCTTGAAACGATTACTGCTATGATTTTGGAGCATCTGTTCCGATAAAAATTCTGACTGTGTAATAAAACTTGTTAAATTCTTTCATAAAAACAAAGTTCAAACGATTTCAAAATTTTGTTCTGCAAGCCAATCCGTCATCTCGGCTTTGCATCAATTTTGGTTGTATAATAATAATATTTTCGATTCTTATATTAGAGTAATATCCATTTTGAAATGAATTACTAATTAACATTGACAGGGTTTACTGTGTGTTTCCTTACAGTATGTCAGAACTGTGCCAGTAATCCTCTAAATCTAATAAAATAGTGAAAGGAAAGAATGATGGGCTCACATCTCTCTAAAGTTGTATCTCAACATCAGTGAGATTGGTACCAGTAAATTCATGTATTTTAGACGGCCTACTGCACTGCTGTTAATGAAACGACACAGCAAACTCCAGCAAAAGCAATTTTTTGAAAAGAAATGATATCACCAGTAGATTTAATCCTAAACAACTAAAAAATGATAAAGCGGTAGGAGTGGATGGTATAATGACAGAATTATTTTTGAGCTGGGGCAGAATATCTGTGGAAATTATCTATAAAATGCTAAATATAATCTGTGAGTCGGGAAGTGGGCCAATGGAGTTGGTTGAGAATTTAGTTCTAAAGATTCCAATTGGACACATTGTGACAACTGGAAAACAATTACATTGCTTTGTACGACCAGTAAAATACTGGGGAGAATGATGGATGATATCGAAGGACGCTTGAGTATCAATCAGGCTGGATTTAGATTAAGTTGATCTTGCTTAGACAATATTTGTACCCTGCGTATTATTGTGAAACAGGTGTTGGAATGGTAGAACGAGGTGCATATGGGTTTCGAGGATTTTGAGAAGCTTGACAGGAATAGCACGTGGCAAATTCTGGATAAATATGGTGTCCCAGCAAAGAACATATACATGATCAGATTATTGTATGAGGGCTACACTGCAAGGGTTTTACACAACGACCAACTGTTGGGTCCTATTGTTGCTGAATGTAGTTTGAGGCAAAGATTTCACCAATGCTATTTTTGATTGTCATTGACTATGTAATAGAATTAACTGTTTAGTGTGAAGCAGGATGAAGGTTTGGAGGGGAAGTGTGGAGCATGAGTGACGTCTGCTATCTAGGTAGCGTGATAGTTGGTAAGGGAAACTGTGGAAATTATGTATAGGCTTTTAATTCTTTGAAGAGAGTATGGATGTCTGAAAAACTGTCAAAAAGAACAAAAATGAGATCTTATTATGTAAACGTGATGAGTGTACTAATATATGAATGTGAGTACTAGATAACATCAGAGAGTCTTGTGGGCAGGCTGCAGTGATTTGGAGGAGAGGTGTGCTCAGAGTGGGAGATAGTGGAGGATTGAATACCAACAAAATAAAAACAGTACAGAATAAAGCAAGGAGATGCACATGGCTGGCTAAAATGTCATTAAATTATTTTAGCCTTTGAAATGTCTTATGGCGCCCTATGCTCCAATGGGGGTATCAGGACCAAGAAGAGGTATTGCTATTAAGGCTTTTCGCTGTTTTGGGGAAAAGCATAATTGCTCATCGGCTGCTTCTTACCCCTTGGGTATTTGAAATATATGAAAAATAATTTTCTTAATTGATGCGCCAGTTTTTTTATTTACATCATAATTAAAAAATTTTGATATTTTAAACTTGTAAATTAATTTCAATAAATACTGCACTGCAATAAAATTTATTACTAATTAAATATACAGAAACTGACTGTTTTCAACCTACAAGTCAGAAAAAAATATGGGTGCATATTATAAACTAAAATATACATTTTACTTGAAAGTTTTAGACAAAATCAAGCATGCGCGTTATACACAGTTGTTGAATTCAGCCGATTCGCACAGATTCATGTGAACCAGTTCCTAAAATTTTTTGAGTTCACCGAACCAATTGCTAATGGTACCTAACTTTTGTATAGTTGCTATTTTAGAGTTTAATTTTTTCCCAAATATGATCAATATTTGCTGGATTTTCGACCATGGCCTAGGGACTGCTTTGACAACGGACCGATCCTCGCTCTTAAAAAAAATTCAAAGAACTTGTGCCACAGTACAGATAAATGTGGTAATAACTTGATAACCAATCAGCTTCGATTTGAAATATTTGAATACCAGGTTCATTTAAAACAAAAGACAATCAGTGTATACCAAAGATACATAATTTTTTAAAGATTGTTTTATTTATGTAGTCATCGAATTTGTATACACTGCTCAAAATAATTAGAATTAGAGGAAATTATATACATATTTAGATTATTTTTTATAATTTTTAAAGGACAAAGTTAATAATAAGTTTAATCAGTGTTGAAACTATTGAAAATAAGATTAGGAGAAAAATTTTGAATTAAACCTGGACACCAATAACCCTGAATCAAACTGCGTACAAAATTTAAGAAAAAGATATGAACTTTGTGTTTTAAATAAAGGTGGCCATTTTGAACAATTTTTATAGTTTATAAACTTTCATGCAGTTGCAAAATGTAGTGCTATGTATTTTTCTTTTAAGACTTTTGGTAAAGAAGTATTTTTTATTATGCTTCGATAAAATGCAAATTCTTTTATGAAATTAATCTTTTCAGGTATATAATATAACAAATGTAGCTACATAAATACTATAATTGCACATATGTAGCTACATAAGTAAGAAGGAGAAAAATGCTTATCATACATGTTCTGAAGACCTTTTTTATATCATGAATTTTTGGCAGTTTAGAAAACACCCACTCGCATGAATTACTCTATTATATTGAAGTTCTACTGTGTTACAAAAGCTGCATATAAATTGATGTAAAGTAGTTATCAGAATAATCGTCACGTTAAAATGAGCTAAAAAAAATTTGTTTAGTGTTTCATTTCCACAGTGTGCTCCAAAAGCTTCAGTTCTGGGCCATTTGCTATTTATTCTATATGTGAATGATATCAACACACCATTTGCAGAAAAAAACATTTTTGTATGCAGATAATACCACTCTGATCTTATTTAATTATTTAAAAATCCATCAAACTCGTAATTGTGTTAGTTCTGCTAAAAAATAATTCATTTTAACACAAAATAGTTACTTTTGCAGTATGCAGTTGAAATAAAGTGTATTTCAAAACATTTCAATATTTAACGCAATAAACTTGACATGGGCATTTGAATGTCAATTATCTATTAAAGTAAACTGATGCAAAAAATAAGGAATTCACATTTCTAAAATTGAACCCAGTGTTATCTCAATATTGCACAAAAAACTTTAAAAGTGAGTACAGTTTCAAGACAAATTACTCCTAAATGACGCCTGGAAATGAACAACAACATTCATAATGCTGTCCTGCAATTTTTTCAAATAGTATAATATGCAATCCTGAATTACCAACTAACCAAAAAATGTCTCAATATCAATAAAAATGTCTAATTGTTTAAATTAGACAATATACAACTAATTTAGGGCAAAATTTAAACACTAAAAATGAGAACTATTTTGGAACAGAGGGAGCATTGTTTTTCTTTTTTTAAATTTTGTTTAATTCATTATTAATTCGATACTATTTGCAATACAATTATAATGTTTATATTTTTGTGTAAAATAATTTGTACCTGACACAGACAAACATAAAATTTAATTCGAAATATTCACAGCATTTGACCCAATTCGTGAGGTTATGAAATTAAAATAAGTCTTCATATTAATTCAAATCACACAAAGAGAATGATAGTTTGACATGAAATAATAATTTTCTAAAATAAATGTCCGTATTTTTCTGGAATGGGATCAACACATGCCTATTTTTCCCATGCTTTGAGTACAGGAGTTTGGCAGATAGATAAAAGATACTAGCACCATATGATCACAAGATGAATCAAGCTCACTGGATCCCTCGCTCTTTATATGGGTCAATGTACTAAAATGTAGCAAAGGAAGGATATATTTAGATTGGTTTAATACAAATTTATAACTAATTTAATGTTTCACTTTAGTAGAAATGCAAAATAATACCTACCTTACTTGTTTGAATACTTTATTTTAAATATATATTATATCACGTGTACTGATATGGTAAGTTGACCATCCCCATATTGCTTTTAGCAGTACAGTACTGTTTTGAAATGTGTACTGCTCAATTTTTGTGTGCAATTTTGTACTGTTTTCCTTATGTATTATACTTCTTTGTACTAATTTTAACAAATACTCCTTAGATATCTTATGCCAGTTGTTGGCAAAAAAATAAATAAAAGATCAGATAATAGTGGATAGATATAAGAGTGAATTCATTCTAGCTGACACACTAAATCAATAAATTTTAAGAAAATCCAGGATCAAACTTTAAAAATGACAACTACAAACTTTTTAATGCAGTTGGAAGCAAAATATTTTGGAAATAGTTATTTTTACGAAAAAATATGCTTATTTATTAGACAAAGGAAATTGCATGCAATATTTCCCGGAAAACTTTACTAACTAACTAGGAAATATAAATCCACGCTTATAAACATTAATACTTATACTTAATAGTTTTTGCTAAAAGGATTGACTAGCAACTCAAATACATACCATCTTTTAACACATAATAAGCATACAGACTGTCCAAGAAAAGATTGTCCGCCATGGATATTTGGGATATCTTACCAGTTGTAAAGATAGTTTAATGTGAGAAGTTTTAAGCCAATTTCAAATATCAGATTTGATATTCTCCAGCTTCATTTATTTCCGAGATATTTGCAAAAAAATTAATTTTCTTTACTCGCCCATTTTTTGTGATTAATACTATTATTTATTTATTTTTTACTTATGTTTTCAAAAATCACATGTTAACTTTTGATTTTCTTATGGGCGTCATTTCTAATTTTATACAAAGCAAATGTAACATTCATTCAGCTTCAAGAAACATTTTTTTAAAATTCACTTTCACTTGTTTACTCCCCATACGCCACCCCTGATTTTGTACCAAATAAATGTGATTTTATTTTTTATAATTATATTATACAAATTATAAAGTAAAAATACCATTTTTTAAATAGGCTTACTCCTTTCAGTTAACAACATTTGAAAATTCCTAGCTGTCATAAATTCTTTTGTTTGATAGCTATTACTTGTACCTGTGTTTAGTTCATTCTTATTAATCGTCAGTTTGTTTTATTTAGTGTTTTAAGTTGACTTGTTACATATTGTCTCATAAAAACTCAATAGATGCTGAGCGTAAGTTATATAAGAATAGCTGATAATTTAAGACAATATGAATCATTAAATTAAAAATGATTATTAAGGCGCTACTATATCAACAAGGCAAATTGAAAATGTAACTGGAATCTTAAAATCTACTGTGCAATTTATTTTAAAAAGGACAAATACTCTCCACATGATGAAGTCCAGACCTTGAGTATTTTATGGATGGTATACTAAAGAATGTGGAATTAATAACTTTTCAAACAAAATGAGCTATTAATCACTATAACACGCATTTCGGATTAACAAATAATCTACAGAGAATAAAAGTCCAGACATCTAATTCGATTCAACTTTAACATTTGGTGTGGTATATTAAAATCAATTTAATAGAGCCATTAATATTCGAAGATAAGTTAACAGAGAGATATCTTCAGCTCTTAAGAGTAAATTTTGAAAACACTCTTGATGAAGGTTTCATCAAAATGGTGCATATGGATATGTGAGATGGCCAGCCAGGTCTCCTGATCTAACTGCTATGAATTATTTCCTATAAGAAAATTGAAAGTTAACATATTTTTCTAGATACAAAGAAGTAAAAAATAATCACAAAAGTGTGCTTTAAGAATGTTATATATACTATATAACAAAAAATATTAGCAACTAAAGCTAATGCAAATTTTCAGTTTTTGCAAATATCTTAGAAACAATCGAAGCTGTAGAAACTCTAATCTGATATTTGACATAGGTTTAAACTTTTTAGAAACTTTTCCCATTGAACCATCTTTGTAGCTATTAAAATAAAGATACACATGATAGACAATCTTATCTTGGGTACTCTATATAGTATAGTATTATATACTTAATTTGTGATTTTAATTAAAAAAATCATGATTGAATAGACTAAAACGTTATCGTTAACCACTGAGGTATTAAGACAGTTACACTCAAGTTTATGTAGCTACTTTTACAGAACCAATATAATATCATACTTGGCTGCCTATCTTAGTTCAAATATAAACCTTTGACATAAATTATAATAAATTAACCACAATTACACGATTCTTTTTATTTTTTTTACAATAAAATTTTCTGTCAAGTAAACAATGCTGCTGTGTGGTTATGAGGCATCTTTAATCATTATAAATTTCATCATACATTTAAAGTATTCAACAATGGGAACATTAAAGTAATAGGTACATGAGATCATTTAAAATATATCATAAAGCACAGAAATTTTAACAACTGGTTCAGCCGCACCAATGCCAACTAATTTAATAACCCACCTAAGGCGACTCAATCACAAAATTTGTTAAGAGATCTATTTCTTTTTTATATACAACAAAGGTAAAAAGCATGTTAAAGCAGATAAAATACAATGAAAGAGATAAGATTTGGGTGCAGTTCTCTTTAATGAAAAACTTGTAGTAGTGTAACGATACAAATTTTTAAAAAAAATGTTTTTATGAAGATTATAGAAATTTATTTTCTTATTAAATTTAGTAAGTAACAATAATTCAATACTGTACTCATAATTACTAATATATTACTGAAGTTGAAAATGCATCTGAGGATAGGAGTGCACACATTCACACACCCCACTCTATGCATTTATTTGCTCTACAGATTTATACACTCTACAAATTTAAGCACTCTAATGATTTATGTGTTCTAAGGATTTATGCACTCTATGGATTTAACTGCTATACAGACTTAAGATCTGTACGTATTAACGGAATGCAGGAAAGTCTCGTGGTTGGGGCTCAATATATTATAACAAATTATGTTGTGAAGGAATTCCAAAAGAAGCACAGAAAATAATAATAATATTTATTAGCGTTCCGCTATAACAAAACAAAATTTAATTTTTTACAAGATACATAATATAAATTTTCAAAACAAAAATAAAATCTTTCACTCTTTCAAGTAACCACACTACCGGTCAACCATTAATATTTTGCCTATTATATCTTGCACAATTCGCCCTTAAAAATTTTAAGTTTCTGCTGTCTTTTTCATAATTAGGTAAAATAATATACATTATCAGAACATTGAAAATGCTATTCATCCGTAATTCGTATTTACATTATTTCTCATGAGAAAACATTTTTATATTTATATTATTATTATTATATTACATCTGAATTATGAAAAACACATATAATTTAGACCATTTTTCTGCCACGTTCAATTAGTAAGCTAAATGGAGCCTATAAGTTACTGAAGCCGTGGTCTTTTAATCTTTTAAAAATAATAAGTGTTGTATGGTTGTCGGAACCTGATCGCAGTACATGCAGCTCAATGTGAATGTCTCACAGTTAGAACATACGGCGCTGTGGAACATAATGGACAGAATCCAAATATGGGTCTCATGACGTTTACGTGTTAAAAGTACAAGTGTACTATGTGCTCCTACTTATCAAAAATTTCATTCCATTGTTCGATTACGTCATTAAAACTGCAAACATTAAAACGTTTACAGTGTGTTAAACAAAAAAAAATCCTTACTAATAAATAATTATTAATTTTTTTAAAAGACTAACAAAGTTTTTTTATTGTCTTTCACCTGCAATTAAATCTGTTTTTCATCTTTACTGTATATAAGCAAAACAAATTCTATCTACTATCTCTATTTCTTGATTCATAAAGCACCTTATGGGTAATTTCTGTACCTTGTCCCCAGGTTTATTTTATGTTTATAATATCTGATTTTATCTTATATATTGAACACACTATCAATGAGGGCACTAAAACTCATCTTAAATATGATTAAAAATAACTATAAATATAAATTTAAAATGGTAAGACCACTCCACACGCCGGCCCTAGCTACCACCAATCAATCTAATATTAACAGTAAATAACAAATGTTATGGTTCGTTTGTTACGGTTGATACAACATTTGGTATTTAGCTTTAAGTATGGGTCATATTCGTTGGCATAAGTGACTGTGAATTGCAATTCCCTATTTGAATACTTGTTTGATTTTATTTCGCCTATGTTAAATGAACTAAATACTTAGACAAATACTCATAGGTGATACTTCTCATTAAAAATATGTTAGAGTACATATATGCCATCTATAGTTGATTAACACCAATATGGTCACAAATTTTCTTGCACCATATTTGTCAGATGATAAAAGAGTATGTTTATTAATCATGAGAGATTCTGTACTTTTGTGTATTAACATTACCCACCAGAATAAGTCTATCATGTTAACGATTTTTTTTGATTTAAAATTAAAAATTACTGTTATGCACTTATTTTACAAGCTAAAAAATCATTCTACAGCACTTCTGTAGTTAGTAGTAGCTGCTGATTCAACTCAATAGTTTATAGATACTAATGTTAAGAGTCTGACAGCATGATTTCAGATGGATTTGGTTACATAAATCTCTGTGATTTCCATCTGCACATATTAACAGTTTTCTGCATATTAATACACATCTCAGCAGAAAATTCATGTATAATGAGAATAAATATTGATTCTAGCAGCGCATACTTTTTCATATTTTGGTAATCAGTTTAGGAACAACTTTCCATTCAGTAGCTTCTGAGGAAACAGCCACTAAAGTCCTAGTATCCAAATGTATGACACTGATGCCATTAATTTATTGTACGAATAGAAAAATGTTATATTCTCAAATATTTCGCAGTGATGTGATAGTTTATACAAAATCAGGGAGGAAGCTGTAAAGAAATATTAGTATTTTGTGCTGGATGTAGAATGAGAGACATTTCTCCATGAATATTCTTAAGACAAAAATGTTATAGATTGCGAAGGAGAATAAACAAGTGAGTGTGGTTGTGTATAGAGTGCCAATCAAGCAGATGGATACTTTCAAATAGATGGGATCAGTGATTGACAAAAGGCGAAATATGTAATGTGAGCGACAGACTGCAAGATTATATCAATTACATAGAATAAAATTCCTGAGCAGAAGAGAAGCATTAAAGAAAACCAAAGTTGCAGTGTACTCGAAAATATATCTTACCATCCTGATATAAGCTAATGAGTTACATGTGCTCACTCACAGATGAGAAGAAGCAGGGTGCATGCATAAAGAACGTGAAAAGTGTTGGTATAGAGTCTAAATTGTTGAGGAGACTAAGGAAAGAGCAACTAAGCTGGTTCATTTATCTGATCTGTATCGAGGAGCAAAAACTATTGATATGAGGGCCGAAACTCTTAGAAGTAAATCAAGAGAAAGGGCACTAATATCCTGGAATGCTCTCATAACTGGAATATCGTAGAGAGGTGGACTACCTCCAAATACTACACTAAATAGACAGCAGATGACCTAATTATCATGATATTTTACTAATGGTTGGCAGTGGGACTATAATTGTTCATCAAACTGCATCATAGCTTTATACAAGCATGAAGAAATTCAGTCAATTTCCGAAAATTATGATAAATGATGTGGCTAATTAGAGGAAAATGACAGACCTCTTACATACAGTATTGGTTATCAATATAGCAACAAAATAATATTTTAGGTATTTTTTTGGGATGGGTACATAGTGCATAGTGGGTATAATTAAGTGCAATTGAAGCAATGTCATATGTTAGGATTGTGAAGCTAGGTGATTTTTTAAAAAATATGTTACTTTGCTGTGTTCTTGGACACAGCTTATGCTGGTAGTGGACAAGTAGCCTAGATGGAGATAGTTCTATAATAAATTTATAGTGAGTAACGTGTATTTCATTATTCTATAGTCAACTATAGTATCAAAAAATATCAATAAGTTATAAAACAATACATGTTGTCAAGTTATAACCTACAGTACTAACCACGTCGTGTACTCCACCAGGAAGCTTCTCATTCATAGTCGAAGACAATTATACCTAAACTGAATGAAGCGGATGTCGAAAGTCACATTAGCAGCTTTAATTATTGTATGGGGAACAAGGCAGAGACAAGGTGTTTAAGCTACTAGCAGAAAATTAAAACAACCACCAGATGGTGGACAGAATTTAAAAACTATTTTATTAAAAAACACACTGAAATTTATGACAGAGCCAAATTCAACGCTCCTAAACAGATAGAAAGTGAATCTGTTAATGAATTCATAACTGATCTACATAAACTTGCTAGCTAGTGTTGGTATGAGAAATGGTGGTAGAGAGCATATTATCATAGACCTAAGAAATGAAATGCTATCAAAATCCCTACAACTAGACCCCAAGCTCACGAGAAAGCTATGGAAATTGAGGCAGCCTTAGCATAATAAAAAAGGGGTACATCGAAAGCAAAAAAAAGTAGCACTGGAAACAAAAAGTATGGAAGAGAATCACACCCAATAACCAAATATTGGGTTAAGAAAGTGGCGTACAAGACGTGATAAAAGAAGCAAATGTAACTGTAATATCTAGTAAATGTTTCAGAAACCATCCAAAATTATGAAGAAGTTATTTGAGGCTAGACATGTTGAATTAAATACATTGGGTTTGTTTACAGCTAAGCAGTTTTTAATAAAAGAGTTGGGGAATAAAATATCTATTATACAAAAATGTGCAAGAATCAGTTTTAAGACGACCAGCGATAGGAAAACTAAAGATGATAGCATGGCTACATTGTATACATAACCAAATAGTGAAGGAATACCCAAAATTATTCAATTCAAAAGTAGGAAAGAAGATTAAAAGGTACATAGTATCAATTTAAAACTAGGAGCTGATCCATTTTTTGTTATTACACCCAGGAGAGTACCATTACAACTCAAAGAACAGCATAAAATAGAGCTGTCAAAAATAATAGCAAACCATATTATTGCTTCTATAACAAAAACAACTTAGAGATTGAAGCGAATTTACAAAATTTAATAAATTTGTCACTAGAGAAAAGTTAGTGTTACACATAGTAGAAGAAACATGAGCTATACTAAAGGGAGCACAGGTGTTCTCAAAATTGGATGTCTAATCAGGATTTTGGCATATTCCTTTGTCAAATTGATGCTAAACTGATAACAATCAAAATACATTACTGTAAAAGATTACCATTTGGTATATTTTCAGGACTGGAACAATTTCATAAGAAAATTAGTCAGATTCTGTATGGTATTGAAGGAGTCCAAAATTGAACATGACTAAAGGTTAATAATTATTTTCAGTAAGCTGAAACAGGCTGGTGACATGCTAAACAGCAAAACGTGCTAATTTGGTGCTAACAAAATAAAGATCTTAGGCAATGACCTCAACAGTGAAGGCATAGCAATCGATAAGCAGAAGTTAATTGTAATTTTAAATTTAGAACTACCTGGGAATTTTACAGAGCTAAGGAGATTCATAGAAGTGTACAATCATCTTTGTGCAAGTGAGCCCTTGTCAAATTCTATAACAGGGTCACAGTTTAGCATACATACAGAACACAAACCTCTCATCAAGAGTTTTACAGATAGCCCTTTAAACGACTTATTGGGAAAACTGCAAAAATTCAGGATGAAGATAATGACATGGGAATATGAAATAAAACACTGCCCAGGAAAAAGTTTTTTATGTACCAAATACTCTCCTGCATCCATAGGCTATTGTATAGAAGAAGAACCAGGAAGAAAAGTATACCTATATCAAGACGTCAAACTGAATAAAATTAAGGCTGCACAAGAAGACCATTTATACAAACAATTAAAGAGCTATATAAGAAGTGGCTTGATAGAAAAAGTATCTGATGGGCTACAGGCAGTTAAAATACAGAAAAACAAGCTCGTTTCAAAACGAGATCTAATTATGATGGTAAATGGAATTTATGTTCCAAATTCTAAATGAACAGAAGTATTAAAAAGGTTACACAATATATATTCATTTTGTAACATTTTTAATACTTCTGTTCATTTAGAATTTGGAACAAATTCCATTTACCATCATAATTAGATCTCGTTTTGTAATGAGCTCGTTTTTCTGTATTTTAACTGCCAGACCATCAGATACTTTTTCTATCAAGCCACTTCTTATATAGCTCTTTAATTATTTGCATAAATGGTCTTCTTCTGCAGCCTTAATTTTCTTCAGTTTGACGTCTTGATATCGGTATACGTTTAACGATAATGTTTTTGTGCTTATCTATCAATTCTTCCTGGCTATTCTTCTATACCATAGTCTATGGATGCAGGAGAGTATTTGGCACATAAAAACTTTTTCCTAGGCAGTGTTTTATTTCATATTCCCATGTCATTATCTTCATTCTGAATTTTTGCAGTCTTCCCAATAAGTCGTTTAAAGGGCTATCTTCTAAATGAACAGAAGTATTAAAAAGGTTACACAATGAATATATGGGATTCGTTGAAACAAAAAGAATGGCAAAAGCTAGTTTGGTGGCCAGGGATAACCAGAGCTACCAAACCCAAGGTAAGCAACTGACAAAAATATCAAATTCATAGTGTTATGCAGTAGTCAATTCATATTTAGCATACTGCCAATGCGAATCTTAGAGAAGCGCGTTAGCATCACAAGATATGCAGCGTCCTTCAGTCTACACACAACCTCCATTCTTATACACTTGTGCAAGATAAGTTGTTTTGTTTACCAAACTGTTAGCCAGCATAGCAAAAGAAAAAAACTACAAAGAAATACCCAACAGAACTGATCCGGCTCAAAGGACCATTCTATTAGGTGTTTTTATTTTTGTATATACTTTTATACTTATATTTTAACATTTCTTGTATATGTTTTATTTGTATGTCTAAATTTCATTTGTTTATTTGTTTTATATTCAAATTCCTTTGTTGAAATATTTCAAGTTCAAGTTATGTAGTGGACAATTCATATTTAGCGCACTTTTGTATATATCAGCCCACAGACACAAATCTTAAAGACTCCAGTTAGCATCACAAAGAATCCAATGTCCTACAGTTTGCTAGGCATTCTTGTATTATAAATTATCTTTATCAAGTAGTTAGCCAGCATAGCAGTAAAGAAAAAACTACAGGAAAACATCCAACAATTTTATTACAACAATAATTCCACTAGTACCATGGAAAATGGTAGCTGCGGATCTGTTTGAGATTCAGGTGCAATTGTACATTACAATTCGAGACTACTATTCAAGGTTTATCGAATGTAAACAGATTCATTGAATCACATCAAGTCAAATCATTAAAATTTCAAGAAAATATTCTCTTATCATGGAATAATGCTGACACTTAGATGTGACAATGGACAGCAGTTTGTATCACAAGTTTCAGTAGTTTGCAAAAAAGTGTGGGTTTAATATATAACAAGTAGTATGTAATTCCCTAAGATAAATGGCCCAGCATAAAGAGCAGTACAAATTAAAAAAGCCAATCCCGACTGGCTTACTCATGTACCATGCCACACCTTTACAATCTGTTTATTCTCCAGTAGAACTCTTAATGCGTAGACGACTTAGAATTACTGTGCCAATTTCTAAAATCAAACTTAAGCTAAAACTACTTACATATAAAAAGGTTAAAGCCATGATCTGAACTGAATAAATTACAATTGGAAACAGAACACAGAAGATTCTGAAACTAATAGCAGAAAATACTGTATGGGCAACAGTAAGAAATAAAATCTTCAATGTCTAAAGACCAATCCAAGAATCTCAGTCGTATTTAATGCAAGATCTTAAAACAGAAATACAAATCAGAATAAACTAGTAGTCTGAAAAACAAACCTAGGTTGGAAAAAAAACTCTGGAAGTGATGTGAGTGAATGAAAGACTTGGTGAAATGGATAGTGCAGGAGGTGATGGAAAGCGAATGCGACAGAGAAAATAGAAAAGCCGAAGTGTGCATATGTGAAGGTGCAAATATCAACAAGTTGCCATTAACTTCTAGATAAAGTCGATTTATAACAAAACCTAAAAACTTTAGATTAATTTATGTATTGTTTGGTGACATTCTTAGAATAATTAGCTCTGAAGTTTCGCTGTTACATTATAGTTAAGTTTATTAAGTTATAAGCTTGGATAAATTTAATAAATAATTCATTTTGTGTGTCATAAATAATTCTTAATGTGATTGTATTATTGTATTACAATTTATATATTTGGGTTTAATTATTTTGTTGTATTACAATTTATAGATTTGGGTTTAATTATTTTGTTTATACCTGGAGAAGATATGTAATATTACTTTGCCGTGTCCTTAAACACAGCCTATACTGACAGTAAACAGGTAACCGAGATGATGATAACTAGATAAACAATACATATTAAGTAATACGTGTTTCAAAGTACAATAGTATCAACAAATATCATTAACTTATAAAACGATACAAATAGGTTTCTTCAAAACTTTTTTAACTGAATGACAAATTACATGACAAGTTAAAAAATTGAAACATTTGAATATTTTAGCTCCTGGCTTCGATAACTTCTTGACACCTTATTGGCACTGAAGCTATTAAGTTTTTAATTACAGACATCCATTGTTTTTCTACTTTGCTTCAAGATCTTCAGAGATAAAATTGCCATTTTTAAATTTTTAATCTCTAATATTGCTGCCCACTATTTCCCATCTTGATTACGTCAATACCAGGGGATTGTGATAGCCAACCCAAAGTTTTTATTCTTTGGATCATATCGCATAGAAAAATTAAACTTAGCAACATCACGTCGGGATATGCAACCATGACATTGTGCAAAATATGTTTATACCTCATTAATTTCATCTATTTTGTAAAGTGGTTAACATCTCAAATCTTGATAAGCAGCCACACTCAGTTACCGAGCCACTTCCATGTTTTACTGTAGGTAACGTAATTTCTTTTGTTATCAGTTCTATATAAATTATATTTAGAATCAGAAATACTTTTCTATACTTTCTCGCTCCACTGCTAGTATGCCCAAGCAAATTCCAATCTAACCCTTACATTTATTTTAGATTTTTTTTAACGTCAGCAATCCTGCCCCAACAAAACGACATTGTATTGTTTTGGCACCAAGAATATTACAGCCTTCGTCCAACATACCTTTAATTTTAGAATAAAATCAAACTTTGCTGTAGATTTCCAGGCTGACAGGGATTTTTCTTGGTAAAACAGATTATTTTCATTCAAAATCTTTAATAATTCTTGAGACTTGTGGAAAAGAAATCTAATTTTGTTTTTCTTCTTTTCTTAAGAGTCCAAATACTTTTAATTTAACATCCACAAATAAGGTATTTACATGACTCATTGTTAAAATTTTTACAACAGACATTATACAAGCCAATTACACCCACAAGAAACAAGATTTAGCATAAACTACTACATCACTAGGAGTTACTAGATCACTTTTTAAGCAAAATATGTTCGTAATTTCCCATGTCAATAAAATGTTTATTAGCAAGAAACAATATTGAAATATATAAAATGTTATATAAATTCTTATGTAAATTAAATACAATGAACCCTCGATTTTCCAGACTATTCGGGGGGAAGGGGTTTCCATTAAATGTGATTATAAAATTTAAATGTCTAAAAATTGTTTCTGTATAAAATTAAAAGAACATTAAATTACAAATCACATATTAGGAGGCATACAGTAGGTGTCTGCTTACCGTGATTAAGTGGACCGAGAAATCGCCATGGTAAACGTATTTTACGGTCAAGAATTAATTTTTACGTATATACATTTATGTTACGTATTGGTGTGAAACTATAGCATTTTATACATTAATTTTATTTAATAAAAAAACTCAACATTTTTGTGCTTAAATCAATAGAGTTTCAATGCACTAATTTTACAGTTTTCTTCTTGTACTTCCTTCCTATTAATTTATAAATAATAATTTATATAAAAATATTGTTAAATTTTCCCTTTAAAATGAGATATGTAACAGATATAAATATCTCTTAAAGACTGAATTCATAATATTTGTGTTTAAACACAGCATAATTGGAATATATCTGCTCTAGTATCTAATGCAAGTGTAATAAATTATCCTTCTTCAAGTTGAACTCGACATGTTCCTGATGTGAAATAAATTTATGGCTTATTTATAGAGACCATTTTATTTTAGTTTTTCATTTTAATTAAAATCTGATTCAAACTCCGCCTGGGAACTGCTAGCTCAGCTGTGAACCTGCTGGTCCCAAGCCCAGATAAACGAGGAGGGTTGGGCGATGGGCTAACTACCCATTCCCGTAGAAGCACTCAGTTCAGAAACCTAAACGGAAGCCATGGAGACGACTTATGCAGGAAATATTAATTACGACTTTGGATGGGCAGATGAAGTGCCTTCTGGGAATACGAGTCTGGAAGAGAGTGGCAGAAGACCTACAGATATGGAAGCAGAACATTCAGAAGGCCAAGGCCCAATTTGGGCTGTACCACCATTGGAAGAAGAATTTTCAATTTAAGTAATTTTTTTAGCATATAAAAAATTTAAGAAGAATGCTAAATTCTCGTATTTTTTACTATCTAATGGGTTATTAAAATAACAAATATGATACCGTGTTATAAATACTGTCTTGTCGGTAAAACCCCTACCATGTTTTTCCCCACATATGGCCCATTCGCTAAAATTTATTAAAAATAACAATGAATTCATAAACAAAATAACCTGTTAATTTCATTACAAGCAAATCTTGGTTAAACATATTTTAAAATTAACGGCATGTTAATTTTCACATATGACATAAGGACCAAAAATTTTGTCCGTTAAATCCGAAGTGCAGCCTTAAATCGAGGTTCAGAAAATCGAGGGTTCTCAGTAACAACCAACTAGCTAAAGGGCTTATTACCAGAGCCCAAATCAATAAAAAAAGCATACAATAGTTTTTCACAAAATATTCCATATGGACCAGTTTTATATAAGGAATATGTAGAGTGTATTTATATATTTTATTTTTCAATAGTTTTAAATACTGACATTTATCGATACTTAAAATGTTGCTATAATTATGATCAATACTGTATATCCTCACATCCTCTTTTAATTGTTTCCTCGTTCTCATCTACTGTTGCACGAGGTCTGCATCAGTTTTAATACATCCAAAGCATATATTAATGACAAAATCATTTATTTTGTTGTTATTGTAAGATGTCTTACCGAGGAATATATATTCCTACTAGAACAAAGTTCACTTATTATACACCTCAGCTCTGTTGAAACTTAACTACCTGGATGTAAAGGCCACTATACTACCTTAAATTTCTAATCTCAGTAAAAATATACAATGGTATAGGATCAATGATTCTCACCCTCTTACATAATATTATATGGACATTATTTATATTAGACTATAAGTGTTTAATTTACAATTACAATAAAACTGATACTCTAAGAATATAAAAAAAATCATTAATATAACAACCCATTACTACATTATATTTTTAAGATAACATTTTAACATCAAACTGAAAATATAACACTATTTACAAATATTTCTAGTTCAAATATTTTATATTCTTTAATTTAAAGAATAAAGAGAGTTTGGATTCATTATTACTTATTAATACGTAAACCAAAACTACAATCTCTTCCTAAAAAATATGCACCAGATCGTTACTCTGCTAGATTACCACAGTAGAAGTATAAAATGTGAAGTACTTCTGCAGTTAAGTTAGTTTCAATTGGTGCTCATTTAATGAACATTCGATAATATGTACATGATTATTTACAACTCGTCTGTTCAAACAAACTCAGTATCTACATGAACATCACTCGGATCCTTCGGTAGATGTATATGTTTAAAAGCTGGAGGTTTCTTTACTTGTGTAAAGAGTATTGCCTCTCATCAGCTGAACATTATTTTATGTCGTCTTACCATTGTTTATTTTAGTTTAATTTAAATTTGTTTATAAATACATGATCATTTTGAGGTTTTTACGATTAGTAGTGCACAAGAATTCCAAGAAATTCTTGCATCTCACCCATCTAATCTGTTTTTAAAAGAATCCACACTACTTGCACTAACAATTTCTTCATTTAAGCTGTTCTAAGCTTATATAACACCATTTGAGATGAAGTTTCTTCTAAGCAACCTATTGTTACATCTTGCCTTCTTGTGTTTCTTTTCAAGATGGTAAGCAAGACCTGGAAGAATCAGGTGAAGTGGACAAGAATTGTGACCATTGGTGATCTAAGAAATCTCTATAAAATCTCCTCTCAGCCTTCTTACTTTTAAGGTAGTCAAACCAAATTGTTCATGCTGGTTCAGTCTCTCTTAATTGTGGAGGAATTTTCTTCTTCAAATGATAGATGTTTTCATAATGTAGGGTCTCCACTGTGTTTATTCAAGAAAGGGTCTTATATATGATTTATAAAACTTTGAAACTGATTGACTGAATTACCCATCTTTCTTTCATAATACAAGACGTTTTTTAATATCTGGGTCCGAATTATCTACCATTTCAACGATTTTTGAATTTTTTGCACTTTCTGCATCACCCATGTTTAATATTTGTTATTCTCATTAACAAACCACTTTGATAATAGTACTAATTATAATTTTAAAAATACATTACGTATATGACAGAACCTCTACAGGATATGAACAGACGTGAAAAACTGAGACTGCACCGTATATTTTCTGATCAGCCGCTATGAAGGTAGTGAAGTTCCCAAGACTGCATGTTTAAAGCTATTTGAATAATGAGAACAGGAAGTACTCAACATATGAATATACATACACAAAACTGTCCATTCAATTCAGTGTAGAAATGGGGACTAAAGAATATAGAAAACATAATGCAGGCAATAATACAGAAGAATGAGGTTATGATGGAAGAATGGGTAAAAAGAAATAATTACTTTCAACAAGACTTTAAATCCCTATTAAAATAGGACAAATGAACAAATCAAAGACCTTAATGAAAAATACAAAAAGAACAGGAATTGAAGGAAGAGAAGAATCAAATGAACTTCAAAATAATATTGTCATCAAAGGAAGAGAAATTAAAGAAAAAATGTTCGAAGATATAGTTCAGAATATTCTGCAGTGTGAAAGTGATGTCGGTATTTGAAACTGGAAAACAAGACAAGAAATGAGTAGTTGTGGCTAAAATGATGACATGTAAAGGAAAAGTTAGAGGTAATAGGAGAATAAATCAAGGCTTGGAAACAGTAAACGAGTTCATAGACGTTGATTATACTATTAATGTGAGAAATATATAGGCAGCGATCAAGATTAGAGCAAGGGAAGAGAGGCGCAAATATAACAGAATGATAATTGAGTATGGATGGATAATGATAGAAGATAGGGTGCTGCATTGGAGTAAAAGAGTGTGGAAGCTAATCGATGCTAGCAGCTGTCATACAGTATAAAAAAAAACTAATTGGAAACAATATGCTGGAATTTTGGAGTACGACAATGGTAGGGCAACGAATTATGAATGAGGATAAGATTGTGAAGAATATTTTGGATAGGAGAGAAGTGGATGGCGACAATAATTTGTCAAGAAACAAGAAAGTGTAAAAAACTTAGTATAGGGCTAGAGTATTGAAGAACATATGTCAGGAGTTAACACAATATAAGGCGAAAGTAGCTGCTTTGCAAGAATCGGGGGTGAAGAGAAGAAATATAACTTATGTTCAACCCGAAACAATTACGCCACTGGCAGCAGCCCCAAAACTACCACACCACTAGCAGTAACTCCAACCAGCTACTCCATTGAACACAGTCCTGGCACATGCGTACCCTCTAGGAAGGCAAAGCTACTTGGAAAAGAGAACCCAATCTGCCTATTATTACATCAACCATCAAAAAGTTTGCAATAAATCATATAAATTCCAAAGTAAAGTAGATCTTTATTCATATTTACAAAATACATAGTTCTAATATGAAACTTCAAAGAATCAATTGCAATAAAATTTAAATATGTATAATTTAATGTGTAATTTCACATTATAATATTCACTTAAGTTGTAAAAACAATTTCGAACCAAATAACAGTGAAGTTCACTTTTAAAAACCCAAAAACTTTTGATCTCTGTGAGTCTAATATATATGAATACACTTGATCAGTGAGGCCCCTTCAAGTATCCTGTCAGATAATAACTTTCCACATATCATTTTAAAGTCTTGTGTTATAGGAATGAATATCATTTACCTGTGCATACAACTGAAAATTACACAAATTAAAATACAAGAGAGACTAAGTGAGTTTCGTTCTACGAAAACATTTCAACACGATCCCTTGATTTCATGAAGTAGACAAGGTGAAACAAACACTTATATTACATCAACTGCTCTTTTCCAAAACATGGCCAGATATTTCAAAACTGAGTATACAGACACATAGTATATCTGCAAACGGTGAGTCAGATCGCAGCTGACCATCAGTTGCTTCAATGCGTAATAAACAGTCCTCAGCTTCTTGCAACTGTACTCAATTTATGAATTTAGTGAATGATGCCATCTCCGCGAGGGTAGAGTTTAAATGTAACCTGATACTTGGTACTGGTTTTTTATGCAGCATTCAGAAAACAATTACAAAAGTTTTCAGCTGCAGATCTTCTGGAGTCGTTGCTTTCAGATTTTCTATGTTCACAAACAATAACAAATTGGGGCCTCTCCGTCAATAACGATATTTAAATTTTATGCAATTTGTTAGCTAAACATTGCATATTGGGAAGAAACAATTTTAATTTTACGTCTATATTATATTTAACATTTCTGAAATTTGAACATCAGCGCTGACACATGTTTATTCCTCATACAAAAAATCCCAAAACCTAATTCTTAGACAATACATCCACTTGCCCAAAACTTTTCCAACATTAATTGTACTCTATGTTCATATTTTACGGTTACTCTAAAAGCTGAATTTACACCTTTTAATTCCAAATTTCAGCATAAACCTTCCCACCACAACATCTTGATATGTACGATTTCAAGTCGTTTCAGCCACATCAGAATAATTGTTATCTCCTTTCTTGGTTTTTGTGTCGACTAACAGTTTTAAAACTATCATCTGTATTTAACTTTTGGATAGCATTAAGTTTATTTAGCGTTTGGACCTCTGGCCTGTGATTTTGTGATGTTCCTACACTAATGTTTTATGAGTATTTGCAGTTTCCTGATTTATTATTTTCACTTGTGCAGTTGATTGCTTAGCCATCTGAACAATAGTTAAGGTTTGCCAGATAGACTTTGTTTAGAGTACGGACATAAAACCTTATATCAGATATCAGGGCTGTTATTTGTTTATGTTTATCATTGGCAAATACATTTATCTACAAGAAGATGCTTCAGAAGGATATTAGATTCATATTTTCATTTAAAAAGGTGATTTTACCCCGCAGCTCAATTATAATTCCCTCTTTTTCTACAAGATGCTTCAGAAGAATATTCTATGATATAATTGCATCTTTAACTTGGTGTTTTCCAGTTGTTCAATGCCAATGGTAAACTTGATACTTGCATCTTTGCTATGCAAATCACAACTTCAAAATTTCAATTCACCGACTTGATGGACATATAGGCACATGCAAATATGAAATAAATGTTTTTCATCTTGTTTGTACTGAATATAATCATCGTAATAAGAAATACTTAGCGAGCACCTGAGAGACATGTTTACAGTTGTATATAATTTGTCTAAACTAAATCACAGAAGTATTCTGCAAAAACATTGTCTGTATATGCATAATTCAAAAATACTTTTAATGGTCCATCAACTAAATAACCAAATAGAGAAAAAAACAGCAAATTCTACCACATGCTATGAAAACAACAACCCAACGATTGAATATTTAACGCATAAGTCCATCCTTTCACGTTTATCCTTATTTTATTATGTTAGAATAATGTATTAATAATTTTATATATTTCTATTATTCTAACACGTTTTTCTAATAACCTCCAATATACCACATGGAAATTATTGTAAATTGTACAATTAAAATAATCACGTGTTCATTCCAACCTCAAAGTTCGTGTATCCCATTTATAGGAAATCATTCGTTTCAATTGATCCAAGTGGTTACCAAATCTCAAATTCCTCTATTGAAAGTCTATATTGAAATAGGTGATGAAAAGGAGAAGATGAAACAATTAGTAGGAAAAGTAAATCTAAAATAGAAGATCTGAATCAATGCTGTAATTTTGTTATAACAATCCCGATATTCACCTACTCATGTCGAGGTTAGAGTTGGTAAAAGATCTATGGTCTGTATTTAAAATACTTTATATGTTTTTTGGAGTAAAATCAATGATTTCTATCATTAAACAGAAACATTATTTTATCTCCAAAGGATTGTCTCTCTGAAATAAAAAGCAAAAAGTTATCTGTCAACAGTTTTAGTCCCGGGCATTCAATAAATAGTTGAACATTCAGTAATTGTCATAATCGTAATAAATGACATATTAAGTTACTTTATTTCAGCAAATCAAATACTTTCCAATGACACCTCCGTTATAATCAGTGCACACTTGCAAAAATACAGAACCTTTATGATGCTGTACACTGCGATAATCTATATTAACAAACATAATAACTTTATTAAGTGCCAGACACTTCTACGGTCTAGATCACACCACAATTTTATGACCCAGAAACCTGTATTAACAACAAAGACTCATGACTCAAAGACCCCAAACCTCAATTTTATACAACGACTATTCTGTGAATGTATTATTTCGGACAATACCGAAAATAACTGAATATTTACTTTAATAATACATAATATTCAGTGCTGAGATTTTCTTTGATCTACTATGTGTTGAACAAATTAAACTTGGAGCATTGCAGCTTATAATACAAAAAACTAAGTTACATTGGATTATCGCTGATCCAATCAGCCTACAACCTCAGATTAATAAATCTTGCGTGCATTCTACTACCGTCGACCTCTAGTCACAATTCCCAAATTTTTGGCCCCCTGTGAGTCATTGGGCCAATCATCATCCTGACAAAAATTATATTACAAATCATCTGGAAATTAAGGATTGATTTGAACAAATCCATTCCAATTGACATACACACATCTTGGAAAAGATTACTAAATCAATGTCAATAATATGTCAATATCTCGACATGCCACACTGCATGGTTCGGTAAATATTCAATTGCATGCTTCACTGATGCTTCTGAAGAAGTAGCACCTTTAAAAACTATCAACCTTCCCAAACTTGAATTGTCTGCTAATCTGCTTCCCGCACAATTAGTCTTAAAACCTATAGACATTACTGCAATGCCCATAAATTAATACTTTTATTGAACAGACTCCATAATCACTTTGGCATGGATTGCGGCTAAATCCACAGAGGGAAAATATTCGTTGCCAATAGTCTTTTTCAGAAATACATCAACTCACCTGGGATACATGCGAGTCATTCCATTTGCTTCGAAAACCCTGCAAATATCATCTAACCTGGTCTCAATCCTGACCAATTATTGAGCTCAACATTATGGTAGAATGGTTACAACTTCTTTTCCTCTTTGATGAAACTGACAAGGGTTACAGAATACTGTTAAAGATTTATCACAAATTCAAACCATCTTCAACAAAAATATTAGATCCATTATTATTAGTCAAATTAATACAATATGAAGTTTTTAATAAAGAAATTAAAGAGTTAGATCAGTAGAAATCTCATAGTACCAAATTGTTATCTTTAAATCCCTTTCTGCACGATTACACTTATAGATATGAGTAATAAATCCAATATTCAAGATTGGTTATTAGAAATTCGTATAACTTGGCACTTCATCTAATATATAAAATATAAATAAATATTTTTATATAGCATCGCATTTTAAAATCAATGAGAAAGTACGATACTTTTCAACTAACTTAGGGAGTTACACGTTTTTGCAGTGAAAATGATGATAGTACGGTCGGTACAAGCTTTATGGTTGACAATGAGATGAAGAAACATGTTCTTAATTTCTATCTGTTGAACAGAAAAATCTGCACACTCCGATTTAGAGGAAATTTGTCTAAATATTGTATATGCACCACTGCAGGTAGGCTTCTCAGAAGAGAAAGAAATATATGTTAAGATGAATTTCGGGGATTTTCACCACTTGCCAGTTTATCCCGTATGATATACGTGCTAACATTCTTAGTCCAAACAGATTACCTCGTGCGTAGAATGGGCAAAAATTTTATAAATGTGCATATATCGACTTTCCAGTACTACTTAAGAAAAATAGCAGCATATCAAAGATAATCCTAAAATGGTTGTAGTTCAAAGAAGCACTGAGCAAAAACAAAACCAAACGCAGTAGTTGACTAAAATAATAATATTGGCAGGCATTTTTTAGAAGCTAGACCTGTTACTGAAAATAAGGTAAGACCAGCTCGATAATATAAGGTATGTTGTTCTAAAAAGACCAGAGGTGAGAAAGTCAAAAAAGAAACTTAATATTGCTGTAACGACTGCAATGTTGGACTATGCATTCTCTGCTATAAAATATATCACATCGAAAGAAACTGCTACTGAAATACATTTTTGTATTTAAAAAAAGTTATATTTTAATCTAAAATACAAAATTTTACAATAAAAAAAAACTAGGCATTAGGATTTATATTTTTGCAGGTGAAGCAAAAATATAGTATCAGTACCACAAAAAAATGAGGTTCGCAAGGTAACATGGATGTCACCAGATGGAAAAGTAGTAAATCGATCACATGATGGTACATTGGTGACATAGAAGCACCATAATAAATGTGAGAAGCTGCAGAGAGACTAACATCGATTCTGATCATGTCCTGGTTTAAATCAAGTACATACAACATTTAGTTACAATCAGTAAGTTAGAGAAATGAAGACTGGACAATATAATGTTGAGAAACTACATTCGATGAGAATAACACAGCACTGAGTGAAAGTGTCACATCAGAACTGGAGGAGCATTGATGACAGTTGGAAATATCTTAGGATATAATAAGGAAAGCATCTGAGAAAATACAAGGTAAGAGTTCTTGATAAAATGATGTATGCAGGATGACCCTAAAGAGAAGTAAAGAAAGACTCAGCATGTTACAGAAGAAAACAGAGGAATATATGGTAAAGTATAGAAGGGAGACATATGAATTGCGTTTCAGGGTAGAAACTATGTAGAGGCTCTGAAAAGTGCCGACATTTTGTCCACTGTGCAAGGGATGGTTTCAAAGCAAGTGATACTATTTCAACAAACTCTGCATTTTTTAGAGACACCCAAAAAAACATTCATATAGAAAGTAGTCGTGAAAGTCTAATATATTAAAAAACACATAATATTTGTAGTGACAGTAGGAGAAGCAAAAAGTGATAGCAATTGAAGAAAAATGTTAGGGAAATGAGGCACGCTAATTCTTCCAGAAGATTTAAGTCAGTAAGGAGGCCATTCCAACCTAGGAATAATATAACTAAAGATGTCGCCTGGTAACTTACTAGGCGATGAAAATTATGTGCAAAAGAGATGGGTAGAATTCTTGGAAGAACTATTGAATGAAAATGTCTTAAATGAAATAATATACACGAAAGCATTGAAAAAAAATGTAACAATGACGAAACGAAGTAAAATCCCCAGAATATATGGAATAGCATCATTGCATCTATGCAATTATAAAGGATGTATGGGATGTGGAAAATATGCCAAAATAATGTAATGGATCAGTAACATGTTTATTGTAGTGAGAGAGGGAAAGATCTGGAGATAAGGACAACTTTGGAAATTGTAGCAGTATAGAATACCAAAAATGGTGATGGAACGAGTACCAGAGATTAGTAGGCATTGAGGGGTAGCTCTAGTGAAAAGGTTTTTTTTTTATCCTAAAATTAGTCATGTGTGTACAACAATGTAGGTTCTTAGCAAAAGAACTCTTTTTTTATGTTGAGCAAATTAAATTTTTTTTTTCTTAATGACAATCACTTAAAATATAAAAAAAAAATCGCAAGAATATGTTTCTTATAGTTATTCTTACAACACTATTCTATAAGTGATTTAAGTTGCTGTTTAATGTTTTTGTGCGTTAATACTTTAGGTGCTTTATATATGTTTTTAAATGAACTTCAAGAATATAACATTGTAAATTAAAAGTATAATCTCTAATACCATCTTAAAATCATACCCCGGAAACTACAAACATAGTATTATATTTATTAACTCTTTCGCTACGAACACCATATACATATTATCTTAAATTTTTATGCCCAAATAGTGGACAGTATTTTTTCGAGCAAAGACGGTACTGAAAGTTATAGCGAGGGTGTGAGCACTCTATAGCGAAAGGTTTATATTATGTGAAAACAAAGTAAATGTAGTGATGAGTTGTACAACAAAATCTTAATGATAGGTTACAGGAGCATATATCTAAATGTATAATACACATCTTTTTATCATTCTGGAAACTTATAAAACATGCATTAAAGGCACAAATGTTAAAATACAATACAGTTTTGAAAAATCTAGAATACAAAGGATATTCAAATTGTCCACAGATTAATGCTACATTACTTTTAAGGCTACTCATCAGAAAAATACAAAATTTTAACCTTTAATAACTACTAATTGACAGGACAGTTTTGCAGATAACTTCATCAAATAAAAAAATGTACATGTTTATAAATTAAATACTATTACTATGCATATAATCCTAGTCGATGTATTTTGGCAGATAGAAAGTTGTGCAAAATGAAAACTATAGGTTTTGGGCATCCTTCTATATCTAGTTCCTGAAATGAAACAAAAAATTATTTAAATTGTATTTTTTAATTAATTTTTATAAGATAATATCCAGTTTATAAAATAATATACTGTTGTTTAGTAGACTTTGAAAATTACAACGGAAATGACGTTTTACGAATGATATCGACCAGCTATATTCACAGGAAAAATTTTGTAGATCTGCAAGACTATTGATGCTAATGTTCTGATGGTCTGTTTTTATAATTTGTTAGTAATTTGATTAATAATTTTAAATTGTTATTGACATTTTTAAAAATGCTTCTTTTTTAACTTCTATTGCCCATTAGAGGAAACTATATGACAGTGATACATTTTTAAATTTCTCTCTGCAATGAAGATAGTGCAGGTGCAATATGAGAATATTAGTTTAGACATTTTCATAAAAATGTTTAGTTATATCTTTGAATGGCTCTCATATCTAAACTAATAAACATAATCACGTGCACCTGAATTTTTTCTAGATAATTTTGAACTTTATAAAAACCATCACTATCTTGTACAGTTTTGCAACTTAAACGATTTAAGTTAAAACTGTTGCATACAAGTAGTACCCGATTTATGAATAGATTTGGTTCTGAAGGCTTGGTCTTAAGTTGAATTTGATCATAGGCCAAAAATGCAGAAAAACATCAAAAATGTTGTACTAACCTCTTAAAAACATTATCTTAAGTTAATAGCACTAGATCGTGACATTTTTTTATGACTTGATTACAATACGTAAATACGTAAAAAATTCACGAAATGAATAAATAAATATATAAATTTATTTTGAATTCATACTACAAAACATTCGTAAATATTAAGAATTTGTTTCTTCCTTGGCCGTACATAAATGTGTTATTTTAATATTTGATAAATTCAAATATCAAGCAAACCGGCCAAGTCAATAT
>JAWQRN010000548.1:0-28496 GCA_033557685.1 Sperchopsis tessellata
CAAGGAACGTGAAATCATGCAAACAATCAAAAGAAGGAAGCTACAATATCTAGGCCATTTAACGAGGGGAAAAATATATACTGCTTCGATTAATAATGCAGTGGAAGGTAGTAGGCAAGCGTAACATCGGTAGGCGTAGATGCTCATGGCGCGTAACCTGAGAGAATGGTATGGCACCACATCCCAGGAGATGTTCCGAGCTGCCGCTTCCAAAGTCAAGTTAGCGATGATGATTGCAAACCTCCTGAAAGAAGAAGAAGATTGAGTACAGTAAATCTACGTTCTTCCGTGAATATAATCACCCCGCTCATTCCTGGTTCCTAATTCCTAGGATCCTATAAGTTCTCGTTGTCTTCCTTCTCCTATTTTGGAGCTAAAATCTCCCATAACAAGCGTAAGTTCGTGTTGTTTTAGTGTCCGCAGTATTTTTGTTAGTGAGTCGTAGAATGCTTCCACGTCCTCGTCGCACTTCTCTGTGGTAGGTGCATAAACCTGTAGAATATTGAGTCCGACTGGACTGGTGTTATCTGTATTAGGAGTAGTCTTTCTGATATTGGCACAAAGTTTGTCACACATTTCGATATACTTTTATTTTGGATTAGTCCTACTCCATGTTGGTGGTTATCATTGTTGCTTCCAGATTAGAACACTCTATGATTACTTATGTGACATTCGCCAGATTTAGGCTAGCGCATCTCATTTATTCCCCTTAATTACCAGTCTCAACTTTTTCATTTCATGTATGGCGTTATGAATTTTCTCAGGTTGGTTATAAGTGCGTAAATTCCACGTACTGATTTCTATTTCTAGTTTGTGTATATTTAGTGACCTGGCCATGTTTATTTAAGTATATTATCTAAAGTATTCTAATGACTTGTAAAGAACCAAATTGTGGAAGATTTTTAGGAAAATGGTTTGTTTGCCGAAAGTCAGTTCGAGCAGGAAGATCTACTTGAGATGTTGTACTTAAGTTGCTTGGCTCAGTTGTGGAATCCTACGAGGACGGTGGCTATTGCCTTGGCACTTTTCTCGATTTGTCTAAGGCATTTGATTATGTTACACATGACATTCTTCTAGACAAGTAGTCTTGTTTTGGTTAGCATTCTCTGGCTGCATAATATCTGCCAGGTCGAAGGCAATATGTGTGTGTGTCTGAGCGGAACAGTGCCTGGTTTTTTTTCCCCAAATACATCAACGATGTGCCTGCAAGTCCAGACACGAGTACAGTAATGTATGCGGACGACACAGCCCTTATTAATAAGTCTGCGGTCCTTGAATACTTGGAGGGGACCAATTCGATTTCACAGGGAGTCAGTAGGAGAGCTAAGTTTTTGGGGGTGCATCTTATACAGTGTATCTGCTCCGACAGTTGAAGGGTTGTGCCTCAGGGGACTCACTTAATGACATATTTCTCCCTTTTAAAGTCCCACTTATGATATGCAATATAGTCATGGGGTCATTCTTCCGCTTTAAGGCGCATCTTTGCTCTTCAGACGCGAGATGTGATTGCAGGAATCGGCTAACGGGATGATTGTATGGGCCTGTTTCAGTACTTGGCAATAATGACTTTCCTGGAATTATATATTTTTTTAATGTCTTTTGAATTTATTTCTCACATTCGTATAGTACGATAAATAGATTTTATATACGTCGGGAATTTGTGAGACTAAAAAGATCCCGTCACGGAGTAAATTATTACGGCGTGAAATTTTATAACGCATTTTCTCTGAATGTTAGACGCCTATCGTTAAAACAGTTTAGGATGGAAATTAAGCCATTTCTAATTGGGCATGTATTTTATAGTTCTGGCGAATTCTTTGATGTTGCATCTGGCGGTAATTTCCTTATGTAGCTTGTGTATGTATATTTTTGTTATTTATTTAAATGCTTTTGCTTCTTTATTTATACATTTGTGTGTTTAATAGTAGTTTTGCATTGTTTTAATTTTCTGTTGTCTTACCATTTATATTGTATTTTGTATATTGTTTATATTATAAATTGATGTATTGTTTTGTAAACAATGTAAAAAGACTATTCTCCAACTGCAATAAACTTAATTATTTTTACTATTTTAAGCGTGTTGAACAATTTTTTTTATTGGGGATCCCCGGTGCATGCACTAGCATACCAACAGCCTAAACGTACGTCCTCATGGTCACTGTGTAATTCGGACATAAAATAACACGTCCCCATGCATCCGAAAATGTTTCGGAAAATATGTGGGATTATAATTTGTAACGATGGAGTAGGCTCCGCAGTCGATGATACGGAAAATAATACCTCGTTTCAGTGGAAACTTCCAAAAGAAGCAACTATATATACTGCAAAAATATATTGCGAGGAATTACTTTAGGTGTTTTTTTTAGGGCAAGCTATCTTACCAAAAGATGATATTTTGTCAGTTTTGTTCAAGGATTTTCTGAAGGAATATGATGCTCAGTATAGGATGAAAGAAAAGGGACAGTTTTATAAATCAATACAACAGGGTATCCTTAAAAGACCCTGGTTCCAAGGAAGAGGCAACAAAAGATTTGTGTCATGTGCCGAATCATGGTAGATTTCAGAAACAGTTATATAGGTTCAAACTTGTGGATAGTGACTTATGCGCCTGCGGGCAAGAGGGGACAATGGAACATATACTTTTGGAATGCTCCTTGCATGCAACTGCAATTAAATAACTTTATAAAGTTTTAATCGAATTGCAAGTAGTACTTCTAACAAATTTAAAATCATTTATAACTTCTGATAATTTGAAGGTTTACCATATGATTTATAGTTTCTTGAAAAAATGAACTATTACTAAATTTCGTTTTATCAATTTTTTAAAATATGCTGTTTAATATACTAACTAACCATAATTTCTAACCATCTTTAATGGGGTAGAAAATGACAACCTTCGAAACGTCATTAAAAACATAAATACAAAATGTTTAAATTAAATTAAAAACGAATGGAAGCATTTTTGTGATTAGCTATAATAATAATTTTATTTTCTATAAATTCTGTTAGTAACCGTACACGCGACGACCATACAAACTTAAGAAATTAAAGATGGCGACACGAATTTCTCAAAAAGATAAAACAGATTTAACTTTTTGCGGCGCCGCAATTTTCATAAAACATTCGGACAAATATTTTCCGCCGTTAAATTAAAAATGCATCAGCCAATAGGAATCTTTCCGCATTTCAGATTTCGCAATTCCGTAAGAATGAGGACGTACCTTTAGGGGGTTAATTCTTTTGAAAAATGTATCTCTTAATGCGTTAATTGGAGTCCTTTTTTCCATTTGGTGATGAGCAAAATAACGAGAATTTTACCAATTTTGAATTGCTTAGCCTCAAAGTCCCCCTGCGATACGAGTCTAGAGAGAATTCTTTAACAAATATTGGTTAAATTTTATTTTTTAAAATGAAAAATATCATGATCATGTCTACATAAATAGGTGTAATTTATTATGATATATTTGCGGTTGTTATTTTATAATATATATTCGTAAAAAAAATTAGAAAACATTTTTTGAACTAAAATCACAAGATAAAAATTAAATTAATTAATAAAACGAAGAAAAATATCTTGAATTTATGTATGTAGTAGGTTATTTGCACACAAAATTAGAACCGCGATGTTTGCATCAATGTTGGAAAGTATTATTCTGAGGTCCGCTTCTACACTGAGTTTATTTCTATACTTTGATTTCACATAAAATAATACAGAATACGCGTGCTCACACAGATATGTTGTGCAGAATGAAATTAAATATTTCGATTCATTTTTGTTGAATTGTAATTATTAAAATCACATGACATCTCTACGAGACTATCATCATCAAATACAGATAAATGTTAGCATAACTAACTACTGTGTTGAATGGATAGTTAATCTAATTGTTGCCAGAATCAGGACAGGGAAAATCATTTGTAAGGCTTTAGAGTAGTTAAATGTTCAACGAATATCTGCTGTGTTTCATCGGGGAGTTTTTTACTGGAGGTGGGTAAAATCTAAAATTGCTGAAGACATGCAAAGAAGGCCACAATATCTTTTGGGATGTCACCAATATTTTTATTGCCCTATTAAAAAAAAAAATAAGTTTCTAGCATCTGATCTTAAGAACTAGCAATCGGAGATCTTAACTCCTAACCTGAATGCTGACCAAATTTTTTAGAAGTAACTGTGAATTAGCATAATTTATTAGACATTTTCTAGTAGGTATTTTCTGTCAGAATATTAACCATATTAATTTACTTCATACTTCGATGTAGGTTGTTTCATAACATCTTAGCAGCCTGTTTTAAACTTCCCTCGCTTCAGATATTACTATCCATGTAAAGCTATGATCAAGATTAACATAATGGAGCATCAACTATCATTCAAACTCCTTTGCCTATGTCAAATATTACACACTATGTATGTATGTAGAAGTTGTTATATGGTCAAGTCCCCGGTTTAATATGTCGTGTTTGCATGTAAGTACTTCATTCATCAAATCCTCTTGGGGGAGTCAATTTAGCATATAAATATTGTGGTTTCTAGTAATATACCTCCTACATACTTTTCTTTTTGGCAAGTTTATAAGATTGGCGTGCACTTGTATCATAACGTCATGTCCTTAATGAGGTGATTAGCATAACGAGATATTTATTCGACACATTGTTTAAATACCAGACAGTTCCTTTGTTTTCAAAAAATATACAGAGAGTCTTAGAAAAGAAGTCTAAGCTATACAATAAAAAATATATATATGTAGATCATTCATGCAGCTTTTTCTTAATTAAATGTAAGAACATATTTTGTTCTGTAAGGAAATTGTGAATTGCATTAAAGCACATCAGCTGATATTCAATTAATTGATATTCAATATTGATTTTATGATTTAAACAGTAAATTTGTTTTGATTTTATAAAAGGTTTCTAGGGAATCAAATATTAGCTATTGTTATAAAATTTAAATAGGGGTTTACGATTTACTATTATTTAAGATTTCAATAGAGAAAGTACGATTTTTTTACAACACTGTATAGATTTCTTTAATAATCCAAAACACACTCTGATGCTTACCACCTCTATATGCTTTGTTACGAAAGTTCATTGTAGCTTTCTAGCTGCACCATTATTTGCAGAGGTAAAGGCAATAGCCTATACAATGTAACCTCTTTTTTGGAAATCCCCTTCATAGGAACCTTTTAGAAATCTTAGCACAAACATTTTCACATCCCCCCAATAAACAACAGACTGCTTTCAGGCTATGGTGTGACGACCTTTGACAACCAATTTTATTGTCTTGTTAAGTTGGTTTTACCTATCGGAAAAGAGAAACTCTAAAACTATTCTTCTTCTTCAGCCTGTAGACATCCACTCCTGGATATAGGCCTTTTCCATTTTTTCCACGCACCCTTGTCTTGTGCAATTTGTGCCCAATTTCTCCCCGTGGTCTGCTCAATGTCATCTGGCTTCGTTTGATCTCTCTGGAGCGCCATTTCATTATTTTGTTGACTCACCTGGCTCGACCTTGACGTGCCACGTTTCTCTCCCATCGCCATTTAAGTTGGGCAATACGCTGTATAATGTCTGTGATCTTTGTCCTTTTTCGTATTTCCTCGTTTCTCACTCTGTCCCTCAAGCTAATCACTAATATGGTTCTATCCATTGCTCACTGCGTTGTTTTGATACTGTTCACACATTTCCGTGTCATGGTTTCGGGGCCATACGTTGCTACCGGTAGGACACACTCTTCATAAACCTTACGCTTGAGGTTTCGTGCAATATTTGGATCCTTGAGGATGAACCCGAGCTTGCCAAATGCAGCCCAACTTAGCCCGATTCTTCTAGGTATTTCGGAAGTTTAATTCTGTTTTCCTAGCTTGATGGTATGTCCGAGGCATACGTATTCAGATACATTTTCCAGTACATGATTATCGACAATAACCTGAATCCAGTCTTGACTCATTATTTTGGTTTTCGCCAGGTTCATGTTAAGACCGATACCCTCTGATGCCTGATGTAGTTTTTCTCATATTCTTGATTTCCTCGGCCTTGTCGATAATCAGAACAATATCATCCTTAAAGCGCAAATGGCTCAGATGGGTTCCATCAACATTTATTCCCTTCTCCTGCCAAGACAAAACGTCTTCGAGCACCTGAATAAACAGTTTTGGGGATACTCTCTAACCCCTCTTTTAACTGGTATTTCTTCTAAGATCCTATCATCATTAATCTTAATCTGAAGCGTAGCGTTGACATAAATATTCTCCGTGACATCGGTGTATCTTGAGTCAATTTTAGCGTTGTCCAGTGCTCGTATAATTACTCACGTTTCCACCGAATCGAAAGCTTTGTGGTAAACAATAAAAGCCAAATGTAAGGGTATATTATATTCCGTGTTATTTTTCGATAAGAGAGCGTATGGTTTGTATATGATCAATTATACTAAAATATTTCCGGAACCCCGCTTGTTCAACCGGTTGGTAGCAGTCTAACTTGTTTGTCAACCTGCTCGTTATTATCTTAGAAAACAACTTATACAGGTGCGGCAGTAAGCTGATAGGTCTATAATTTTCAATATTTTGGCTGCCTCCTTTTTTATATAGTAGGATTATTATATTATATGCTCGGGATTTTTTCCATTTTCAAGGCATTTGTTTAGCAGAAATTTTACGGCCTTCTGCATACGGTCTTCTCCTGGACTATTTCCATTTTTCATCTGTTTCAATGCAGTTCTTATATATAAAACCATTATCAACCCCAGATTAGAAATCGAATTCTTAAAAGACCTTTTCTAACTTAACCCAGGTTGACACGTGTTAAGCATCACAAACTATCAGCCCCACTTTCATAAAATAAACCAATTTTGAAATAAAAAACTATTTCATTGGTAATTTCTTATATGCAAAAATATACTATTGAAAGACACAATCGCGAGTCTACCCCTATCAGTAAATTTCCAAACAAGTACCTCTCCTAATAAATTGAATAAAAACATTGTACGCCACAGCAAAAACAAAGTCAAAGGGTTGAAGAGATGAGTGGTACCTGAGAAGTGTCACAGACTTGCAGAGTCACAGGGTATCTAATTGTAACATCTACCCATAAATACACAAAAATTTAACATGTCACGCTCTCTCTCTCTCTCTCTCTCAGTATAAATATATTAACTTGTAATATAAATTAAACTGTATGATTGTGATTATTTACTTACATAAGCAAATTGTAAAAGAATAAGTTACTTTAATGAAGTAAAAGAAAAATCCTTCGGCGTGACTACCATAATAAAATCTCAACACTATTGCATCGAAAAAAGTTGTTTGAAAGTTTACTCTTTTATAAGGGAGAAAAAAATAGTTTTGAGAACGGAAGGTGATAAAACGCGAATTATACTCGGTATCGTCGAAAGGTTGGTGTTTATTAACATTAATTTATTAATATCTTGTTAATATTCGAAAACAGTTTACAATCGTGTCTCATAACATTTTTATTTTCATATAACGTTTTTTTCCTAAGTACAATGAACTTATAATTCGATATACTTTTGGGTTTAGAGATGGATTGGATTATAATAGAATTTCAGTTTTAATTTTTCATGCATATTTTAGTATTATCAGGCGTAGTTATGAAGGTACTAGTCATCACCTTGTTCCTATGTAATATCACAATGAACACGTCAGAGGTTATCTAGGTTTATCTACATAACTCCTTTCTACACTTTCAGACTTATTTAAAAATTTTTTCATTCTCTCAGAAAAAAATATTTTGGTAACCCTATACAATATTGTTCAACAGGATGTTTGACTGCTTCATCGGCAGCAAAGAACGTTTCCCTTTCGAGTTTTTTTATAGAACAGTCTGGATTTATTCGCCTTATGTACTCTATTATGTTTTGTTCTGCAGCAAATGCTCTTTTGAAAATTATAATGTGAACGTTGATCCACAAAACTACATTTTAAATTTTGAGTTGTATTTCCATAGATTTCTTCATTTATTATGATTAAGTGGGAGGCTCCCAGTGATGTGCTCAAGTTGCACTTCCTGGTAATTATTCTGTATTTCTTGACACAGTTCTTTTCCATACACTGCAATATGTGAACTCAACGCACAGATATATTTTTCATACGCAAATCGTCATTTTGAACTGATTATGTGTACCCCACCCAAAGAATTTAAACCAATATTTCACTTGAAAATAAGTTGGCGCATTTCCCCGTTTACAACACCCATCTTTCGTTAATGGTTTTTGGTTTGTTGTTTTCTTATACGTGGCGGCTCGTGCATCCACACATATGCGAAGAATTTTTGTTAAGTTATTGTAGTATAATTTAAGAAGTATGCAGCTGATACCTCCCTTTGTCAGCGGATGCCTAAAATGTTTAAAACATTTCGAACAAATTACGCTTTTTTTCTTCTTCTTTTTTAACTGCCGTCACTTATTCCAAAGTTATCGATCATAATGGCTATCTTCACTTTAGATACTGCAGATCGAAGCAAATCGCTGGAGCTATATTTGAATTATTATCTAAAATCTTTCAGCCAGTACTACTACTGGGAATTCTGGGAAAGATATCCGGAAAGCACAATTGTTGAAAGGCGCCCACAATTATTAGCAGTAGTACCCTGGTACACCGCAAAGTTTTCCCCAGATATTATAACTTTCTCTTCCTATGACCTTAACATTCGTTATTTTATATATCTATGAAATTTTCAATATTCGTCTATAAATCGATATCTCAAAATCATAGATCCTTTTTATCAGCCATATATCAAGATGGACTCCTCACAATCTTAATATAAAGGTTCAACGTCAGATCGCATTTACAAAAGAGATCTGTCATTATCAGAAACGCAGTTGTGGTCAGCACTTAAGTTCGTTATTCACTTACCTAGATATTTGTATATTTGTATATTTGTACCTTTTCAATAATAATAAGATTTATTCATTCAAAAAGATCATATTTCATGATATAGAACATTAATAATTACACAGAAGATAAAACTACTAAAAAATCTCGCACCCTGTAGTATGCTTTACCATGCAGATACACCTTCAGCTCCTTCTTGAATATTCGGTTGTCGAGATTCTTAATTTCAGGTGGCAGGGCATCATAGATTCTAAGCGTGTGGATATATATATATATATATATATATATATATATATATATATATATATAAAGCATACTACTGGGTGCGAGATTATATATTTGTACAGTTGTCAATATAGTCTTTGGTCGTTTGTATATATCCCTATGCCTAGTGTCATATTCGTGTTCCCTTCGTGCTGACTCAAAAAAATACTTACGTTTTCTCAAAAAGAGTGCACTTTGTAGTATATAAATACTAGGCAAGGTAAGTAAGTTATACTTCTTAATATATGATTAGCATGAGTCCGTCTGTCTCAGTAAGAATATAGCTCTTATACATCTCTTTTGAAGCATAAAAATGCAATCAACATCAGCTGAGTTTCCCAAAAAAATGACACCATACGTCAGTGTAGCATTGACTTATGCATAGTAGGCTGTGAAACAGGTATCAATTTCAGCTTTTCCTTTTATTGACTTAAGCAGGTAAGTATACTTCCTCATCTTTCCAGCTGTTTCATTAATGTGTTCCCTCCATTTCAAATTTTCGTCAATGTGAAGCCCAAGGAACCTGGTTGATGTCTTTGGGGTAAGTACTTCGTTTTCATTATAGATTAATGAAAAGTCTTGTGTGTTGTGAGATGTTGTGAACAACATTAGTTCAGTCTTTTCAACATTCATGGTTATATGGAGTTCTTGGTACCATTCTCGCAATTGATCGATTGTCCTAGTCAGCGAAGATTTTATTTTCATTATTATGCTCTATTCAGACTGCAGAAGTGTCGTCCGCATACAGAACAATTGTGTGTAGACAACAAACAATAGTGGTCCAAGTATAGATCCTTGCGGTACTCCCCTTTTCACCCTGCTGAAATCGGGTGTCGACACCCGGTTGTCATCCTGGCCATCAGCCATTCTTATACATTGCAGGCGATCTGTAAGATACGACTTCACAAGCTGTAAAGGAATGCCTCTTACTCCTAGATTTTGCAGCTTCTGTAGCAGTAAGTTGAAATTAACTGAATCAAAAGCCTTTGATAAGTCTACAAACAGGCTGGCTACTTTGTTTTTACCTTGTGCGTTGTTCAGCCCAATTAGGACTCCCAAGGTCACCTGAAACACTGCCCTCTCTGTATTTCTGTCTTTAATATATGCATTTTGTGATGGTGTAAATGCATTGTTTCCATTATATAAATTCATAAATTCGATCAAAGATTACCATTTCAAATATCTTTGACATATAACAAATTTGAGCTATTGATCTATAGTTGCTAAAATTTGATTTGTTTCACTTCTTGTCAATGGGGGTTATTATAAATATCTTCCATTGTTCAGAGTATGTACCATTCTTCAAACATTGATTGCATATGTGACTTCATTCACACATTCACAAAGAATGTTAGCTGTGCTTTTTAATATCTTTACAGGTATTTCACCTGTCCCTGTGCTTTTTGTGTTGTTTAATGCCACTATCCTGTTATATATTTCAGCAGGTGTCGTTGGTTTTATGAAAAGGGATTGATGTATCTTGTTGTCATTTTTCATATTTCCCTTGGTTTGGAAACTTCCATCACCCACTTCAATAAAGTATTTATTGAACCTACTTAGAGTTTGTTTTGTAATAAGATCATCATCGGGTAGTGTTGCCTTTTTTATTACCATATACCTAGTTTTATCGAAATTAAGTTTTAATCCGTATTGGAGTATATAGTTAATTGGTTGCCCATTTATAACTACTCTAGCCTATTAAAGAGCTAAAGAATGTTGGACATCGGTGACAATGTACCTACATCCCTGCCTACACCTCTCAGGATATTAATGTTCTTTGTCAATTCATCGGCGACTTTTATTGCAGCTGTTTGTTTCCGTCACCTTAGAGAAATATTCGAGAAGAAATTCTAGCGCTGGAGCCGAAAAAATTGGCAGAAGCTATGGAAAATACCTTTAAATGAGTCAGTCTTTGCGAAAGAACAAATGCTCGCCATTTAAAAGATGTGGTTTTCTATACTTAACTAAAATATCCAAGCATTATACTTTGTTATCGACGTGAAATTTTCACTCTGATAGTACCCAGAATCGCCTTCCGGCGATGTCAAAATTAATAATAGCCTTCGTTTTATGGCAGTTCATGGGAATACCAGTGAATTTGACTGATAACACCGCCGGCATAACTACCGATTCTGGGTATAATCAGAGTGAAAGTTTCGAAGAGGTAACATTTCCTCAGGCCATGTTTATTCCCAGGGAAAAACATAATAAAGATACTTAATCAATGAAACTATACTAAATAATACTAACACTAACTAAACTATTTTTAAGAGAATACTTAATACTAAGGCTGCACGGGTGGAGCACGGAACGCGTGAACGTACCTTTTGTGTTATTGACTGTTACTATTAAGCATAGCTTCAATTCGTGTAGATATATTGGAACGTAGTCCACGTCAAGCGATAAGGCGATCAAACCCAGCCAGGGATACGTCAATTGAAAGACTAGAGAGGACTTCTAGACGTACAGCTTTGATAGGCATACATACAAAGGTATGCCTTTGTGACAGGAGTGTTGCGCTGGTTGTACTCCTTTATGAGGTCCTGCGCAATCATTTGCAAACTTTATGAAAGTTCTTCCTTGTTGGAATCGCAAGAGAGGGATGGATCTCATCAATATGGTGGAAGTTTCTACGGAAAGTCTATTGGCGATTAAAAGCAAAGTGGCTTACCTCTGGTGAAAAGAAGTGCAACCCTCAGATGGTGAATAGGTTTGACAGGATGACAGAAAAGCAAACAATAGTTCATATGGAACTTAAAAACGTAGCATGAAAGGGAAATAAATATTGTTCGGTGCTTCAGTGTGACAGTAAAGCAACTGGTGGATTTTCCTTCCACATATTTTACAAGGACAAAGCCAGACGAAAAGTATAGTTACTTGTTTTAAAAATTGGGAAGAAAGTATCAAAAACAATGATCGCGTGTGGAGAACATTTAAAACCTGACGATTTTGTCTATTTTGGTAAGTGTATTATTCATTATCTGTACTGTATTTACACTAGACATATAATTAGTCAAGAAATCTATACATATTTGTATCATAACCTATAACATCTTTTGATTTGTATATAGGAAATCATTTATTGATATGCCTATTACCTACTAGGTATTTTTTTACTGTATGCCTACATAAAGTGTAAAATTTACTAAAAAGACGGCAAATACTTACTGCACTTGCCTACCTACTGTAGTTTTCAATAGGTAGCATCATCGACATCATATTTAAGTTAGTAACTTGACAGGAGGTGAATCTAAGAGAATGCTAACCGCTGGAGAATAACTCCAAATGCGATGTTTGGAGACACAATGAAAAGATTTGGATATCGGCGCCCGTGCTTGCTATCACGCCACATTCTATCAGGTGATTTGCCTTGATAATTGCCGATCCCTCAAGAAATGGTCTCTTGAAATCGCCCACATAATCCATAATATCAACAATATCAAACGCTGGCTCAAACATTATGAGAAATGAATTAAATTTAAGCACTTTATCACAGCATAAACGCGTATCACGCAAAGTAAACACTGCAATCTATCCACCATCTGACGGCCATCTTGGATTCGATGCTACCGCCCCTAGGGGTCTTTTAATCGCCAATAGTATGGTTTACGGTAAAACATGCGAAATCGATTATCCAATATCGTTGAATTAGAAAGTTTTGTTGCAACTGTGGGCCGGCGTGGAAGTACAAACGATGATAATGATCTATTATTAGATCAGTGACATGCGAGTTTGTAAGTAATAATATGGGATATTTTGACTGTATACTCATGTGAAATGTTGAAGTCTACCTCCAACACGAACAATTCGCTTGTCGACTATGAAGGGATGGAGCAACAACCACGTCTTCGGATATAAACCTGATTGCAACGAGGAGCATTTTTATTCACATAATTATGACGCCAACGAAGGTTGTAAGCGACGAAACGTTGCAAGCGGATGGCACTAGAAAACTGTGCGATTTTTAAGCTCATGTGCGGGTGTTGAGTTTGTGTCATCAGTGATATAGTGTATGGTTACAATTCTTGTGGGTTTCCAAAGGATATGGAAACAATATATCTCTTCAAAAGCATTTCAGCTTGAGTATTGTCAGGGCTTAATATAGGAGAATGAACGTGTTCTTCAAATTTCCAAAGAATTGTGCATTGTTTGTTAAGTTATAAAGAGGCTTGTCGCACTAGAGGAAGTAAAATGGGCGAATTTTCCCATTATGATGTAACCCAGGATGCGTATGGTTCACCTATTATAGGTGCAATGGGGAGTTTATGCTACATTTGAGGGTACAGGTGTCCTTCTAACAGAAAATCGATGCGTGCCGATTCACCAAAATTAGGGTCAGCAAAATGGTTGTGTTCTTTCCGGTAGATTCGAAGTGATCTGCGACTATACTATAGCATCAGCTACTACAGGAGGAACTTTACAATACACTGAGTTTATGTGACACATTACTCTATATTTACTGCCCGATATAGAAGAGCTTGTCCTTGACTAGCGATAGTAACAGGGTGGTGACGTAGAGGTAGCCCAAATTTTTCTACAAACGTATGTGTGTGATAATAGATATTTTTCAGCCTGGGTCCAATAATTGCCCTCGTAAGGTGAAAGTTACCTTGATGATCTGTGACTTACGATAGCAGTTTCCAATAGTACAGTGATACTGTCCGAAGTGGATGCCTCATATGATTGAGAGGGTTTTAAATGCAGTAAAATGTGATGAGAAGCACTGCATATGCGATATTTTTGTATAGATTTGCAAATTTTTTAAATATGTTGCGACGAAAGACAATTATAACATTAATTTCTTGATTTGACAAAATCAAAGCGTTTTTGGGAAGTAAGAGCATAAACCGTCTCCAAAAAAGCGAGGCAAATCAATCTTTGGTACTTTAACCTGCGAGTTTGCGGCTTGACTCGTTGAAGAGTTAGAACACGTCGAATTTGATCTTCAGATTTGTTATGTTAATTTCTTAATTTGCGTGCGGATTTCGTCACATTTTTCGCGAAGAGAAAATACGGAAACTTTTACAATATTGTTGCTGTTTTCATTACATATCTTTATTAATGTCTTTACAGTTGTTTCTATAGACTGGTATAACTCTGCTGCAGATTCACATAATGCTTCGAAATGAACTATCTTGACCGAATCAATTTCAGCCAACATTCGTATGGGTAAAACATTTTCAAGCCTTTTAGATTTTTTAATTCTTCGAAATAGTGATCAAGATTTACAAAGGATCGATTTCTACATGTTGGTAGCATTTTGATATATACAAATATGAGGTACAAGTTAAAAGGTATTGCTAGGAAACACTTAACTAACAAGAATAACAATGAGATATTTGAAAACAACTATCTATTTTGCAACACGAAATTGCGAGCACAAAACAACAATACTACTGAGAACAAACAAAAATACTAGTGAAATAGCGAGTTATCCGGTTCAAATGACTAAAAACTGTAGCGTAAATGGGTGAATATTTCCTTCAATAGCGATTGAAAAGTGAAACTACAGTTATTTGTTCATAAATACATTGTTGTGGCGATTCATTTGGTATCTGTTAGCGTTATTAATGTTTTTGTAAAAGACAATCAGGGTTTAGGGCGGGATGAGGCACATGAAGAAGGAAGAATGCATTTAATAAAGTAATTGTTGTTGCGTGAAGAT
This sequence comes from Sperchopsis tessellata, assembly GCA_033557685.1. Lineage (NCBI taxonomy): Eukaryota > Metazoa > Arthropoda > Insecta > Coleoptera > Hydrophilidae > Sperchopsis > Sperchopsis tessellata. Next base: position 14,776 of record JAWQRN010000548.1, read on the forward strand.
AGAAAACACTAAATTTAAAGCGGCGTGGGTGCTTCTTCTTCTTCTTCGATGGCGCTACAACCCATATCGAGCCTTGGACTCCACTATACTTCGCCTCTAAACATCTCGGTTTCTTGTCCCCAGAAATTTAACGGAGTCCTTTCCCACATCATCCTGCCATCGTAGTCTTGGTTTTCCAATCGATCTTTTCCCCACTGGTTGCGATTATAGCGCTTTTTTGGGGGTTCGTTCTTTGTCCATTCTCTGAACATGACCCGCCCATTGCAGTCGCAGGAGCCGTACATGGGTCGATAAAGTAGGTTGTTTATATAGTTCATAGTTTTCATGATTCATGCGGATTCTCCATCCCTCCTCATCTCTTACCGGCCCAAGAATTTTTCTCAAAACTTTTCTCTCGAAGCTGTTCAGCAACTCTGCATTTTTTTTTTCGAGAGTGCCCATGATTCTCCTCCGTACGTTAGAACTGTCCGGATCATCACTTTGTATACCCTCATCTTGGTTCTTCGGTGTACGCTTCTTGATTTTAGTGCCGGTAGCAGTGAGTAGAAAGATTTGTTTGCGGCTACTATTCTTTTCCTGTGTTTCATCGCAATTATATATGAGTGTTGTGCCGAGATACACAAACTCCTGGACTCTTTCGAAGTTAATATTGGCAACGTTGGTGTTCTGGTCGTGTCTGCATCCTTGCCTTCTGCTTTGTGGCATCAGTTTAGTTTTTCGTTCATTGTCCCTTAGCCCTATCTCTAACGCTGCTTTTTCTAAGCGACTAAATGCTTCTTGGATGTACGCTAAGGATATTCCTAATAGGTTGAGATCATCTGCGTATCGTATTAGTTGGCTTAATTTGTTTGGAATGGAATGCGATGTATTTATTTAAGACCTTCTAACTACATATTCCAGTGCCAGATTAAACAAGGTTGGTGCCAATTCATCCCCTTGCTTAAACCCCTGTTTGACTTCCAGGGTCGGGCTGAATTTTACATCAATTTTTATCTGGTAAAGAGTTGTTTCCATTGTTGCTTTAGTAAGCCTGACTAGTTTTGATAGAATACCTAGTTCTATCATTACATTATATAGCTTTTCTCGCCTGATAATATCGTAAGTCTGCTTACAGTCAATAAAGAGGTAGTGTATATCGACGTCATATTCCTAGCACTTGTTGTTGATCTACCGGGTCTAAAGCCGGCTTGCTATTCGCCCAATTTGTCTTAAAAGAAAAGGTCGTAGTTTACCATTTATTGTATAGGTTAGTATTTTGTATGCTGTATTCAGAAGCGATATACCCCTATAGTTCCCACACGCCAATGTATCCCTCTTTTTGTGAATTGGACATATTATTGCTATATGCCATTCCTTCGGTAATTGTACGGTATCCCAGATTATTCCTATTAATCGATGTATTGCTTGAGCAATTTGGTTACCTTTGTATTTGAATAGTTCCTGTGGTAGGTTATTCATCCATGGTGTTTTGCCGTTCTTTATCTTATGTATCGCTTCCTTGAACTCATCTAGGGTGGGTGGTTCTATTATTGTTTGATTCCCTAGTATTTCAATTCCGCTATCGTTTCCATCTTCTTGGCATGGTTGGTCGGAATTTTGCAGATCAGTGAAGTGTTCTCTCCATCGCTCCATCACTTCGTCTTTGTTCGCTAGGATTCTTCCAAATTTGTCCTGGCATAGGCTCGTTTTAGGTTTGAAGCCTTTTTAAGGTAATTTATACTCTTATGCCTGGCGTGGATTGTTTTGTTTGAAGTTTTCCTCGGCTTGTAGGATGATGTTATTTGTATATTGCCTCTTTTTTGCTTTAAATATTCCGTTAGCTATCCTTTGAGCTGTTTCATATAGATCCCTCTTTGCTCTTGTTGGTCTTTGCAGGCATTCCATCCTAAGTTTATTTATTTTGTTTATTGACCGATTATATTCGTCATCAAACCATTTGCTTCTTTTGCTTCTACATTTATATCCTATCACCGTTTCCGCGGCTGTTGTTCCAGGGTTTTTTATCTTGAGCCATTCCTCCTCCACCGATCTGGTATCTTCATTGTTCGTATATTCTAGTTGGTTGGATATAGATTCTTGGTATTCTGCCCTGCTTGTTTCGTCCTTTAGTATCTCCTCGTTTATTTTCTGAGGCCCTTTACTGTAGGATTTCTTTTGGTTGGATATTCGACATCCGAATCTCATGCAAATCGGAAAATAGTCTGAGTCACAATTTGCTTCTCTGTAGCTTCTTACTTTCATCACACTTACGGCGTTTCTCTTGCTTATCATTACGTGGTCAATCTGGTTGTGTGTTCTGCCATCCGGAGACTTCCATGTCCACTTGTAGATATCGCGCCTAGGAAAATGCGTCGAGCTAATCACCAAGTTTCTAGAAAAGGCGAGTTCTATAGCTCAGGTTCCGTTATCGTTGCATTCAGTATGGAGACTTTCCTTGTCTATTTCCTCGCTATACGCTTCCTCTCTTCCTATTTTGGCATTGAGGTCTCCAATTATTATGTTTATATCATTTGAGGGGGACTGGTCGTAGACTTGTCCTAGTGTTCTATAGAAACTGTCCTTGGTTGTTTTTGTGCATTTTTATGATAGTGATGTTAAAGAACTTAGCTCTTAGCCTTATTGCATAGATTCTTTCGTCAATCGGTCTAAAATCTATTATATTTTGTTTTTACTTCTTGTCTACTATAAACGCTACCCCTAGTTCGTGTCGCTTGCATTTGTTACTGCTACGGAAGATTGTGTATTTTCCTATGTCGACTGTGTCTATTTGCACCCATCTAGTTGGTGCTATTTGACCAATAAAAGCAATGTGTGAGGATTGACTGATAATTGTGAACTAGTCCAAGTACGGGTCTTGGCGAAATGCTTGCAAAATGGTGTCAAATAGCACCAACGACGCTTTAAAGTTAGTGTTTTTTTTTATCTTCGCGCAAAAACAATTCTTTTATTAAGTGCATTCTCCCTTACTTATATGTCCTATCCCGCCCTGAACCCAGATTTCCGTTTACAACAAGATTGTTATTGCAAGCAGCCCCCAGAGGAAACACCATAACAAGGTATTTATTAACAAACATCTGTAGTTTCACTTCTCAATCGCTTTCGACCGAAATATTTACACATTTACGCTCCATACTTTATTTAAAATAAAAGTCAGTAATAAAGATTAATAAATACAAAAGTTATTTAAAAATTAAATTTCACTCTGACTTTTGGGCCACCTGTATATTCGTACAGATACGCCAGTATTGACATATGCGATTTTTTTACAAGGATGCATTGCAAAATTTAATATATTATTATTTTGTTCACGTTCAAAGAGGTGGTTTAAAATTCATAAATTCCCTAATTTGAGTTTTTAGTGGCCATTGTAATCATTATGCAGATGTCATGTTAGGCTGGGCAGTGGTTAAACATTAAACATTTGTTAACGTGTTGTGTGGATTATGTTAGAAGTGGGTGAATACAAATTGCTGCTTTAAAAGTTTATTTATAAAACTGTCGCTGCTTTGGTAATGAATTAACCGAAGGCGTCAGTCGCAATATCTCACCATAACATGGTATTGCAACAGGCTGTTAAAAGCTAAGGCAATGTATCAACAAACAATTGTAAGGCGCCGGAAATCTACACCTTCAAGCGTTTACATTATTTCATTTGATCTGCAACACTGTTGTGTATCTATGTCGAGATTTATGAGGGAAATTGGATTTTATGACTAGAACAAATGAGCGAAATTAGTTTGCTTGTAAAGCAACAATTGTTCCAGAGCATTTGATTATTTGTTTGTGTATATTGCTACAAGCGTATTGTTAGAGTTTACCCTTTAAGTACATTTAGAAAATAATCCTAAAACAAGTACATTCCTATGTAGACGACAAAACGAAGCTGTTGTTGCTTTTATGGGAGATATTCTGGATGCATGGGAGAACTCCTCAATTGTACGAAGAATTTTCGTAGATGTAAGTATTACCTTCGGTTGTATACTACTGCAAAAACTTAAGTATTTATATATTCAAAGGTTGGATTGTAAAACGAATGGATTTGTATTTGAATAAAATGAGGAACAAATTATTTCACAATGGGATCCTCAGTGGCAAATTGTATGTTAGAAGTGGTATACGACAAGTCTCAATATTGGTACTTCTGTTGTTCCTCATGAGAATCAATAACCTTTCAAAGTGATTGTTGTTTGTGAGTGGAAACCATGTAGAGGTCCCTACGTTTCGTACACTGGTGCAAGAAACATTTTCAAGGCAAGTGATCTTACTTCAATCAATAAAGTTAACGCATTGATCCAGACTTAGCCGAATCACGCTTATATATACAAGGACTGAAGTGGGGGATGTGTACTAGGGCGGACCCGTTCCATTAGGATGGTTATTTTCGAGTCTAGTAGGAGATAAACGAACCAGGGGGATCTTACAAGCGATGAGAGGTTAAAAACCATAATTTCTATTAGTATTTTTGGGACGATTATGAACCACAATTGCTTCTCAGAATTTTCTGGAAAAACTTTAGTATCATGGAACATAATGATATGACCTGTTTCATGAGCAAGACGACTATAGCGTTCATGCTCCTTTAACGAGTAGGGATCGCACGCTTAGTTTCTCCGATACAGACCTTACCACAGGAACATCTTTTGAAGAAGGGAGGATTCTGTTTTAGTGTCAAATTTTCTTAGCAAGCGAGCATATCCGTCGAATCCTTGACGAATGGCAGATACGCTGTTACTTTTTGACAACGATAGTTGAATTTCTGAAACGTTTTATGGACCGTTTGATACCTGATAAATTATATCTATTGAATAAATGCGCATTGATGACTGTACGTAACTCCTGGGAAAGTAAAGTTGTGTTACATAACTTGAAACCTCGCTCTACTAGAGACTTAATCACATACATTATCTGACAGGGGAGATGATGCGACAATACATGCAAGAAGTGAACCATCTGATCTACGTTTCAACAATATATCTAAGAAAGGAAAGGGGGCCTGATTACTCAGTCTCTATCGTAAAACGAATATTAGGTTATTGGGAGTTTATGTGATTGAAGAAGACATTCAGTGCCCTTTGTTCCAATGACCACATAACAAATGTGTCATCCACGTAACGAACCAGCATTTCGGCCTGAAGATGAGGCGCGATACCTCGAAACCAGTCGACTAATTTATGGCTAAACAATGTATAGACAGTTGATTGTTTCCATTCTGGATCTTCCCTCATTACATGTTTAATATGGAATATCCCTATTCCTCCTTATTTCTTGACTAGCACTTGTGATAGCTACATGTTATTCTATTATTAGCACTTTTTAGAGCTGATCGGCATCTACAACTAGCAATTTTAAGAGCTAGATGTCTTGATAATGTCCTCTGAAACTGCGGACGAAACAACGGCAAAAACAAAAGCCAACACACGGTTATCCCCCGGAAAACCTGAAGATATGCTCAAATGTAGTTGTTTAAGTAATCTTTCAAACTGACGCTTAAAACAAGGCTTAAGCTTGTTGAAAAACGATCACTTAATTTGATGCCGGTTCTATTTCAGTTTAATGCTATTTACGAATACAAGAAAAGCTTGAATGATTTTAATATTAAACAAGTTATGTATTTGTAAATATATCTCACTTACCTTTGGTTTGTAGGTATTTTTGCAGAGTGATGATAAATCGTGGTGTGTTATAAAGTTTGAATGATGGGAGTAAAAAAAGGACAGATAACTAACATTGATTTTAACAACGAATAATTAACTTATAAACCACTAAAACTACTTAATATTGAATTGAAAATTGCTACAAAAACGAAAGGCTTGCGAAAGATGTTGCGGAGTGAACGTCGATTTATAACTACTGTAACTCCTAGTACCTGTTTCAAGATGTACGAGTACTAAAACTAATAAAAGGGTCATAAAATCTGTTTTTTCCAGACATATGTTTCATTTTCAAGGAATGGACAGTTATTTTAGAAATAAAATATACAGGCTGTTACGAAAATATATTAAAATGAATAATTTACAAAAAGGCGGATAATTTACCGGGACGCAACAGTAGTGAGTGATTGTATAAAATGTTAAGCTTAGATGATTCGATAGTGCCCCAGAACATCCCAGGAAACGTTTTTGGTAAAGTACTAATTGGCAGAGAAAGTATAGATCAAATGTTTGCGTCCTAGAAAAATATTTGAGTGTAAGATGTTATACTGTACATTTTTTATTTTTGAGGACGCTTATGACTATGTAAACAAGTAGTTACTTTGAAATATTTTAAGATATTATAGAGTCCTTGGACTGGACTTCACGTTCGTTGTGTAATATCTTCTTGGCTTTTAATGCATCTGTGAGACTTTAATGAATTGAGAAGTAGTAACAAAGTTTAATGTACGATGATGATATAATAATGTGAAGTAAGAATGATATTATATCTGCCAGTGGAAAGAGTGGACCTTAAAGTTTCTCTTACAACATGCAACATTTCTATAAATTTACAAAGAAAAATTTATCAAAATGTATATTTTGTTTACTATTTAGGCATTTATGAATTTATTTTTTAAAATATTATCTTTTTTGTTGCAGGTATTATAAAGTTGCTCAATGATGGTGCCTAAGTTGTAAGTTTTTAACTGTGATAATAATAAAAATAAGTATCTTTATCACTTTTTATCTAAATATCTGTACTTCAACTACTTCTATGATGATGATACCAAAATATCTATAGGGCATAAATTAGTCGGTCATCGACTAGTTTCGATTAGTTTACCGTCGACTAGTCGAAATCTATTATCGAGTTCTTTCGATTAATCGATTATTTGCCAATACAAAAATATATAGTCTATTATCTTTAACAGCACAATTGTAAACACCAGCTAGTTCTCTTGGGGAATTTCCAGAATGTAAGTTAAATCCACGCAATCAGTTAAATCGGGTAGTTAGTAAATCTAGGTACGTAGGTAGGTAGATCGTCTCATCGAAATATCACGCCGAGTCACAGTGGGTCAGAAATTGGAGCCACCCACCAAAATTCTGAAATTTCTCAGATGTACTAGTAATAAGTAGGGAAACTTGAAAACAAATACAAAAAAAGGAGGAAATATTATATGCTTAGAAAATTATAACAATTTGGGAATGCATTCAATGTGTTACCAAAAATACAGGAACAATTAAAAGAAAATTGCAGATGGAGTGTTTTATAGGTGGTAAAAAAAGTATATGCACAAGAAAATTATAAACATTTGTGGATGCATTTAATTTACGATCAGGATTTTACAAAAAATAAAAGAAATCGAAACTTGAGATGGAAAATTATGTAAATTAAAGAAAATTTGAGATGCATTGAATTTATAACCAGCATCATAAGAAAATATTTAAAAATCATGATCATCGTCATCATCACCATCATCATCGTCAGTTTCATTAGTTACATCTAGATCAGGACTCCCAAACAGTTCATTACTTGTTCATTTGTCAAAACGTATGTTTAAAATATCTTCAGACAACTTAGATGCTTATTAAATGTAATAGACTTCCACGGTTATTATCTGTATGAATATTGTTTCCGGGTGGAAACCGTGTTGAGGCTCTGATAAGTGCCGACGTTTCATTCACTGTTACAAGGGACATTTTCAAGGCGAGTGATGTTACTACAATAAATGAATTCACTACACTGACTACACTGTTTCCTCCCGGAAACAATATTCAAACTTAGATGCTTGTTTTTTAGGTAAAGCCCTCATACTTGTTTTTAAAGGATCGACTGATATTAAAAGTGCATAGAATAAATCCTCATTGGTTGACGTTCTAGAAATGTTTCTAGTATGTTTCTCTATATAAAACTTCACATCTTTGTTCCGCGCTTCTTCCGGCAATTCATCTATAGGTAACACGGTTTTGGAAATAACTTGTACCCATATATCAAACCTTTATGAACGTTTGCCGGCATATAATTTGCTCATAGATGGCTCTAATTGTCAATGTAGTGACTGTCAAACCGCGTCATTGGCTTCTTTTTCTTATGTTTATATTTGTCAAAGACTTTTAAATCACAACAATACAAGTTTCATACAACAACATATTTTTTCATAGCATTAAACATGTCAAATTTGGTGCCTGAAAACTAAGATTTGCGGACAGTTTTGACTTAATATTACCATTTAAAGAAAACTGCTGCAGAATCGCATCTAATGCTTGTCGAAGCTTTCGGTGAGCATGCTCTTGGTAAATCATAGTGCTTTGAGTGGTTTAAAAAATTCAAAAGTGGCGATTTTGACGTGAGAAACGAAGAACGTGGAGGACCACCGAGAAAGTTTGCAGACGCCGAACTGCAAGCATTGTTGGTGAGGATGACGCTCAAACGCAACAACAACTCGCGGATCAATTAAATGTGACACAAGAAGCCGTCTTAATTCGTTTGAAAGCCACGGGAAAGATACAGTAGGTAGAAAAATGTGTCCCACATGAACTGAATGAAAATCAGGAAAACCAAAATACCACTTGCGAAATGCTGCTCGCCAGGTACAAAAGAAAATCGTTTCTCCATCGAATTGTGTCTGGCGATAAACAGTGGATATATTTCGAGAATTCTAAGCGTAAAAGATCATGGGTAACTTCAAGCAAAAGAGCGACATCGACTGCAAGGCCAAATCGCTATGGACGGAAAACAATGCCCTGTGGTTGGTGGGATCAGAAGGGTGTTATCTATCATGTGCTGCTAAAACCTGGCGAAACCATTAATACTGAACGCTACCGACAGCAAATGATGGATTCGAATCAAGCATTGCGTGAAAAAACGACCAGAATATCATAAGAGACAACACAAAGTGATTTTGCTTCATGATAATGCACCATCGCACACAGAAAAACCGGCCAAGGAAAGGATTGAAGCGTTTAGTTGGTAAATACTTTCATATGCGGCTTACTCACCAGAATTGGCTCCATCCGATTACTACTTATTTGCATCGATGGGACATTCACTTGCTGAGCAGCGCTTCACTTTTTACGTAAAAGTACGAAAATGGTTCGATGATTGGTTTGCCTCAAAAGAACAACAGTGTTTTTGGCGTGGCATCCACATATTGCCAGAGAGATGGGAAAAATGAGTAGCTAGCGATGGACAATACTTTGAATAAAATATTTCTTACCATTTTCATACAATAAATGTGTATTTTCTAAAAAAAAAATCCGGTTTCATATTTACGGACCTGGTATATTCTTTCACTAAAAGAGTGGCTGCTTCTTTTGCATAAATATTATTTTTCCTCGTTCGTTAGCCAGATGAAATTTCATTCAATATCACGGAATACCTATAAATCAAATTTGGTTTTATGTCTGCAATTTCTAACGATAATGGGGGGTTTTTGAAAGAATGTCTTGCTGTGTTTCCATCGTTGGAAGTTCCTGCTCCTCCAGGTCGCACTTTGTCTACTATTAAACCCATTTTTTCAGCAAACCCTTTTTGGATTTTGATTTTCCTTGTTTTTACACTAGCATGTATTCTACGCCCCATGCCTGCCATTGTTGAGTATGTAAGCGATATGACAAATGCAAGAACTATTTAAAAGGAATGAATCCATGCGTGAAGAGTTGACAGCCCAAAATTCACAGCACTGATATCTCTGCCTCTTTGAACGATCTTTTCAATATCGTCCATCTTCTTTAGGGCAGCTCCACATAAGTAGCACCGTTTTACCGAGCCGGTAGTAGTTAGGGAATTGAAAACTTTACCATCAACCATGGTAAATAAAAGTTGATGATTGATTTTAATGTCATATCCGGAAACAACAGCTTCAAATGGTAACAAATTTTCATTTTGGTCGTTAATTTAAGGTAATTGAATGAACTCAGTACTTTCTTTTGCAAATTGAATTTGAATTGGCCTACAATATCTTGAAGATGATGGTCTAGGGTTCTGCTAGATAATTGTTTTCTCCCCTAAAGTTTTAATATACATCTGTATTGGAACCATTGTTATAAAATAATATCGGAATCTCCCATACGTTAAGTCTCCGAACATCTTACTTTTTATAAGGGATATATGTTCGCCCCATTTTTGTCAGATATTGGTGCTTTCTCAATTTACCCTCTACTAATAGTGATAATGCCTGATTACTGAAAAGTGCAGCAGGGATGTGGGTTGATTACGTTGATCTACGACTTCAAACATTTCGTATCTTAAAATCACCTGTAGGGGTGGTTTAAATTGCCTCCTTTATCAATTTTACAGCCTATTGTTGACCGGATGACCATAATTTCATTGTCGTCGCATGAGAGAGCTCTGCGGTCATTATTCTTTTCAGAAATTGTGCGGTTTTTCTTCTCTTCGATCTATCTCTGTTAGAATGGTAGTCTTTAGTAGGACGACCACGGCCACCTTGAGAAGTAGATATTATTGCTTTCAAGACTTAATCCATATTTTATTAATTTCATTAAAAGAACCATAGATCACTTTGTTCCTTTCACATATGACCTCTTCTGAATCATTTACGGCTGCAACAATCTCCGAAACATTTGGCGCTTCGATCCCCCACAGCTTGAAATCACAGGTCGAAAATTTCCTTTCTCGTAAATCTTCTTCGTTCGCCGATAACTGGGAATTGTTTCTACAAAAGTATGTTTTTTAATTTTAGATCAGAGAACAAAAAAAAAAATAATCGAATGAAATATCAATAAATTATTAAAAATTGATATTATGAAAGTGTTTTTGATGCAAATATTAAAAATGAATATTCGGTAAAATGATTATTATTATTATTAATAATTATTAACAATTATTGATCTATTGTTGAGAGAATCAGTAAATACATAACGAAAAAATGATTGCAGAGTGAATTGTAATGTACGGACTAAAAATTTTGCAAGAGATATAAGATACGTGTATTCTCCTGCCTACATAAATATTTTTTTAAGACCAGCTTACAGGCACTTGAAATAATAGTCCCGCAATAAAATCTGCTCTCAAACTTGCGTTTAAATGAGAGTTACAATATTAAAAACGTAATCACAGAATAATACAAAAATATTGCAGTTCGAACTAGCCAACTATTTGCTTCAAATTATGTAGACAAAATAATTATGGATAACGCGCTGTTATCGCATACCGTATTCCACCTTAAAACTATCTGAGAGGGTTACTGTATTCAATCTTAGAAGGTTTTTTTATGTTGCCTTTCATGTACCAAAATACCAGGGATATATTAGAAAAAATGACTAGTTTGAATTTTTGCCGTTGGTTACGATATCTGGCCCACTGTGCGAGCACTTGGCTTAAGCGGACCAGTAGTTACAACCGCAGATTACCCTCGCTTGGTTAAATGAATGAATTAATGAACGAATCCATATATCATTCGAATGGAAAAATATCTCGAATAAAGAAAACAACATTCTAATGAATAATGTATCGATAAAATTCTTTCGAAGGAAAAATTTATCGGTAAAACTCAATCGAATGAAATCGGCAATATATCGAACAATTCGATAGTTTTTAACTATCGAATAATTCTATAGTTCATATCACTATTGAAAACCTCCTGCTCCATTAGATGAACCCCTTGTTCAACGAATGTTTTTTTTTGTGTTTGTTTAAGCATTTGCAGACGACACATTTTTTATACATGATGGAATAGTTAACTAGGTATATGAGTCAGATTATAATAAGATACCTTATATACAAACCAACAAAAATGATAGTAAATAAGTATCTAGATTTATTTTGTATGTACATTATTATTAGGTGGGTGCATATGAAATATCGGATTTTATAAGGGAAAATTAAACTCACAGAATTCTTTAAAAACAGTCTTTTGTTAATCAAAATAGTCCGCGTTTACATTAATACATCTTTTCCAACGATTTACAAGAGCATAAATGCCATTTCTAAAAAAAATCTGGTTTATTCGAGACAATAAAGTTTTTGACTGCTGTTTTCATTTCTTCTTCGTTTTTAAAAAGTCGGTCGGTCGGTCAATTATCGTATAAGAGAATAGGTCTTTGTCGATTTATTAGCGCCGGTCGCTATATTTACAATTTGTCATGTACTTTTTCAATATATTGACAATATTTTTCGGCTGTTATGCTTTCGCCGCGTTATAGGAACGAATAATCAATTATACCAAGTATACTCCACCAAACTGTAAACAATAACTTCTGTGGATGTAGTGAAGGTTTTGGAGCATGTTTTCGGGGTTCATTCTTATCTAGTCATTGAGCTGATCTCTTACGATTGTCGTACAATATCCATTTTTCGTTCCACGTCACTATTCTATCCAGAAATGGTTCACAGTTATTTCTCGTAAGAGGAAATTGTTTCTGTCGGAGAATTCCTGAGGCATCCATCTTTTTGACTTAATCTATGGCTTGGAGATGTCGTAATATTGCTATATGATCAACTTGCATTCTATATGCAAGTTCTCGAGATGTTTGATGTGGATCTTCTTCTACGAAGGTCTTCAAAACTTCGTTATCAATTTTGGTTTGAGGCTTTCCACGAGGCTCATTTTCGAGCGATTCATCTCCATCACGAACTTTTTTAAACTAACGCTGCCTACTGTTCGTTCACTTACATAATTATGTCTCACCGTATAAACTTTTAATATTACGAGTTGCTTTAGCTGCACTGTGTCTTAAGCTTGAGATCATAACGAATTACGATAAATATCTCATTAGTTGGAATTTTGAAATTAAATATTATTATTAATTGTGGCGTTTCAAAAAGAAAACACATGCGTATTTATCTACTTGAAATTTCTAACAATTTAGATTAGAACACTAACTCAGTAGTATCAACATGAATTGAGTAAAAAAAAACATTTCATATGCACCATCCAAATACAAAGCCAACGAAAATTGAAACACTGATTCAGGGACTCATCATTTCCTACTAAGGTACGTCTGTTATAAATTGAATGGATAACCAACCACCTGGAGCGACAGATATTCAGATGCTCTTGATGATTCCGATCATTAATCATCTCGTATAGTATAATACACGGCAGGCCAACAATTAATGTTAAGCTTCATAACAATCAGGCATCAAATCTTAACAACGGATGTTGATCATCATATGCTCATTCATTATAAACGTACACGCGAGAGCTTACTAGTGCCTTCATTCGTTTGTTGTTGCTGGGTTAATTACTTTGCTTGCTTGCTGTTGTGGCTCGATGGCTTTTACTGGCTCTACTGAGAAAAGCAAGAGCTTGAAATAAATTTAACAATTACCATTTTTTGCCTCCGGTCATCAGAAAGCAAAACCTTCAGCATGCTCAGCATATACATTATTTCGAAGGTACTTCTATTATGTAAACAATTCATCAAAGTATTACATTTTCCCCTGTATTATATTTTGATTATTTTTTATGTACTTGTAATCATGCTTCGATTATCCCGATTTATTAAACCAGAGTTTATTATTTATATCATATCTTTTTTATGGCGCAGTAACGTTAGAAGAATAATTAATATGAAGATTCTATAGTTACAGTTTTTAATATTGTTTAGCTGTTTGTACCAAATTAAATCTTGCATTTTTGTATTAATTAACAAATTTGCTGGGAAAACACCGTTGTCCGATGGTACATATCATTCTCACGACACATATGACACTGGTAACCCTCTTACATTACACTCTTTACGCTAAGCTGTCGTGAAAACTGAGTTTTTTTAATCATCAATCTTTTCATACTATTAAAAATTTAGTGATACTAGATGGTGAGATCTGAGTACGATGTTGCA